>CAJNOJ010000432.1:9081-73760 GCA_905250025.1 Adineta ricciae
ATCTTACATTAGAATCCGAACCTTTACTTCCTGAATCTCTCGAGTTTTATGCAGCATTTTTTAATTATTATTCATAATGCTGATCTTAATGGAATCGGTATGTATTCCATTGCTTGAGATATCGTTCAGATAATAAACAAGATTACGTAATAGACAATACTATTTATCAATTGAAAGTTGATATATTGAGTGTATTCTTTGTTTTCCAATGTTGAAAGATAGTTCAATGCCAATTCAAATCGATAATAAAGTAGTCAAAACTTTTCGTTAGTTTCAGTTTAAACAAGAAAGACCTACACATTCGTATTTTGTTCCAATTAAAAGAAAAGTCTCTTTTTCTTTTTCGCTTGGTCAAGAGAAATACTTTCATCTGATTGCGTAATGACTACGTGCAATGTGGGTCATTCATGCATCATAATCACTTGTTACTATTGAATGAATGATGAATACAGAACACTCTCGGTTTTTAGAATGGAACAAAAATTAAAGATAAAAGTTCTTGTTTATTAATGAATTGAACACGTAAAAAAAGAAATTACGCGAAAGAATCTAACTCGACTTCGTTTCAAATGTAGAATTGATTGTTAGCATTCCTTCGGTAAGGTTGATTGAAGGTGTCATTCGGTTCGTTTGGTTGACGGAGAGCATACCAGTACGGATTGCCAGGTTGACGTTCCTCATCATTGCGATAACGAACGATTTGATTCTGCAAAGGTTCAAGATATTGATCAAGATCGTTTTCGCCAATGTTTTGGATCTCTCTGGGCCATACTTCATTTGGTGGTCGGTTTTCCTGAAGTCTAATGATCAAATGTCCACGAGTATATGGCTGCTGATCTTCCGTAAGAATCTGGAGTACTCTCCTTTGAACAGCATCAGCTAACAATTGTTGAGCCATATTCAATCAAGGATATATTTAGTTTTGTATTTTACCCCTTGTATTTTTACAGGAAGCGATTTGATATGAAATAGAGTACAAAAAACTCTATCCTTTTATACAGTTGTTCTGATGGCCATAGTTTCCCAGGAGTTATAATCGTATTTTGTGAGAAAAGACCCTGTATGGAACACTGATGAGAACACCTCCGAGACTTTTTATTTGAATGGGAAAGAATCGATAAATAAAATGATTTCCATCATCATAAGCTTTTTAATCACATGGGTAACAGTCGCTTACGGGCAGATAGCTGCATGAACACAACTACCAGCATTAAAATATTGTAAAATTAGGTTTGCAGTTAATGTTTCATCAGGATCCAAACCTCTATCTTCTGATCTCTCGCGAGTTCTATTCAATATTTTTTATTATTATTCACAATACTGATCTTGTTGAAATTGATATGTATTCAATTGTTCAAGATATCGTTCAGATAGGAAACAAGATTACGTATTTTCTTTTCAGTCTAACAAGAAAGATCTACGTCATCATATTGTCTTCAAATTAAACGAAAAATTCTTCTTTTCATTTCCTCGTTGTCAAAAGAAATACTCTGATCTGATCTTGCGCAATGACTGCGTGCAAAGTGAGTCATTCATGCATCATAATCACTTGTTACTATCTAATGAATGATGAAATTAGTAAAAAGAGTATTTTGCCACTGCAAGGAATCGAACCTTGGTAGATGGTGCCACAAACCGTCGCATTGCCATTATGCTACAGCAGCTTGTACATACCCAGCCTTCATGTTCAGCAATCTTTGTCCTAAATGGTGTATGGTTGTTCTTTTATGACGATGTTTTTATCTTCAATTTTACTGGGTACAAACGTGTATACCATGTTGATAAACAGATTTAACGTTTTTTCTTTCTCATTATTCTTGGTCGGCACCTAAGTCTGACAGGTAGATATTTCTTAAAATTACATTTCCGATTCGTTTTTGATCGCGATATTCAAGAATTACGTTGTCGATGTTTGTCAATCAATTCAGATCGTTAGCCAAATTCGTCAACGTGGCGAACTTTCAATGAATCTATCGATGGACGATGGACGATTGATTATAGTTCAACCGTCCGCTTCGCCATATGGTGCAGTGAACAAATTGAAGCAATGCTACAACTACAGAACATGTGCGAGCAATAGTACGTTTCGCTGCTGAGTAATCTTCGGTTAACAGAAAAACAGTACAGGTCAGGATTACTTAGGTCGATCAACGGCCGCTGATTCTTTATTTCTCTGGCTTGATCATATGGAAAGTAGAGATTTCATTCTACAGTACACATTGTGTACTGGTGAGCAAGTATCAAATACTACTCGAATGAGAGTGAAGTTGTTATATCATCGCATACAAATAATCATCTGCTCACATTTACAAATAAAACGTTTTAGCATCAATCATAATCAGCAGATCTCGCTGTGTAATTAAAAAATTCTTTTTCAACGTTCATTGGATAAATTTAAAAAAAACAAAGATAAAATACAGATGAGTAAATAAAACCATCAAGATTGGAAGTTTCATCGCCGTAGTTTTCCTGCATATTAAATTATATTCGAGAGATTGTGAAAAATAATTAATGTTGGAATTACATCGAGTATTCTAGATGAAGTAGCACCGTTTGTTTGATTATTACATAAGTCTGTATAACAGCATAACTTGCTTCTCTCAAAATATGCTATAGCTGTCATCTGCGCGCAGATATCTTTGGTCGTAACAGTGTAAATCCATTTAGTGGTACGTTTTTGATTTCCAATAGCTGTGCATACAGTGCTATAACTCGCACATTCCATTTTACCACTACCACATGCACACGGTACAGTACTATTACATATATTTGCCATATTGCTGTTATCCACAGGAATTTGGACATTTATACCATTTGCATCAGGAGCTAATATATAACATTTAAGTGTATAAACACTGTGAAGACCAATGATATAGATAGCAAGTTGGTAGATTGAAACCATATTTGATATTTTCGAAATGAAAATGAAATATCACTCATATTGATTGATGTATTTATAGTTGAATTGTTTTTCGCTTCAATAGTCTTAAAGAAAATGAACGATGCAAATTATCGAGAACGTAGTCTTTTGCCGAAAATGCTTTTGCACCAATAGATGTGTCATTAATATAGAATTTAAGATTAGTCATAAACGGAAAATAACATTTGCTGACTCACTATCTGTGACGATCTAGGTTGCACGCGTTGTGCGCATGCTCTTTGTTCCTAGCTCGGTACATTTCCGATTACCTTTTCTTTTCATGCGTTCTGTAGATGAGTATATGTGAAAATCATTTTAATAGCGACGTGACATCGTATACTTTCAATATGTATATATCTGGATAAGGAATTCATCTCGAGCTGATTTTTTTACACCACATGTATCCTAAGTTATCTTATATATCTTGCAAAAATTCCGTACTGGAAAACCTTGCTAGTAGAAACTGCTCCTAAAAATTTGTCGTTAGCGACGTGACTCAAAAAAAGGACATGAAGTTCCACTATGAGCATTTTAATTTCAAAACTCTGCGAACTTAGACACTATTTTCAAAAATCTAATGGTATCTTTTGTAGATGGTTTTCGAAGCTACAAAATAGCTGTTCAAGTTTTTTCCTGACTATATTTAAATTTTCCAAAAAATCGTGTGCATTAGTGTTAGCGACGTGACAGTAAAAATAGGTGATCTTCAAATTAAATTATTTTGAAACAAACAAATTTGTTCTTTTTCCATTCGTGACTAATCAGAAACAGCATAAAACCAACTCTCGATTCATGCAGAAAAAAGTTAATCTATACTTCCGGTTAATACACAATTATTACATTTTCTCACAAGAGAAATATCTTGATTCTCACGATATCAGGGTGCTTATAACTATGCGTTTTTTTGTACCATCTGAAATGACTCAGATGAAAAAAACTTTTTTTAAATTTTCTTTTCAGTCTAACAAGAAAGACCTACATCGCCATATCGTCTTCAAATTAAACGAAAAATTCCTTTCTCGATTTCTCGTTGTCAAAAGAAATACTCTGATCCGATCTTGCGCAATGACTATGCAAAGTGAGTCATTCATGCATCATAATCACTTGTTACTATCTAATGAATGATGAAATTAGTAAAAAGAGTATTTTGCCACTGCAAGGAATCGAACCTTGGTAGACGGTGCCACAAACCGTCGCATTGCCATTATGCTACAGCAGCTTGTACATATCCAACCTTCATGTTCAGCAATCTTTGTCCTAAATGGTGTATGGCTGTTCTTTTATCACGATGTTTTTTATCATCAGTTTTCACTGGGTAAAACCGTGTATACCATGTTGATAAACAGATTTAACGTTTTTCCTTTCTCGTTATTCTTGGTCGGCACCTAAGTCTGACAGGTAGTTCTTTTTTGAACTGATGTTTGCATCTTTTCATCACGATTTTCAAGAAATATGTTGTCGATGTTTGTCAATCAATTCGAATTGTTGGCCAAATACTTCAACATGGCGAACTTTCAATGAGTCTATCGATGGACGATTGATTATAGTTCAACCATCCGCTTCACGATGTGATAAAAATTCTCCGAATACGACCCTTTGTACTATGGCTCAATGAGCAAGTGCTATGTGGTATAGTGATCAAATTGGAGCTATTCGACATTACAATTGGGAAAATGTTTCATGCTCGTTAGACTCGTCAAACAACATCATGCGTATTCAAGGAGATTTTCCTCGATTAGGAGTCAATGCTACAACTACAGAACATGTGCAGGCAACAATACATTTCATTGCTGAACACAATTTTCGGCTAGTAGTGAAAAATACTGGCCATTGCTGTTTGGGTCGATTAACGGTTGCAGGTTCTCTACTTCTCTGACTTCATCATATGAAAAGTAGAGATCTAATTCCAGAGTTTATGTCGTGTACTGGTGAACAAGTTCAGAATGCTATTTGACTGAGCACTGGTGTACAATGGGGTGAGGTCTATGCTTGGTTGGCAACTCATAATCTGACAGCAATCAGTGTGTATTTGCAAGACGATGGGCATGCGTCATTGTCACGTTGAAAGGATGTGGATGCAGATGAAATTCTTTCATTTGATGTTGTGACTACTGATGGACAACGGCAGACAATCAATGCTTGTAAAAATAAAGATTTTTTGGGTATTGCGTCGTGGAAGTTATGCTGTTGTACTCTCAGCAGTCTTACGCACGTTTTTATCGCCACCAGTGATTAGCATTTACTACGTTATTTCTATGCAGAATGAAACACGCTATGGGAGTTTCATTCGAGACCTTATTTGCTTTCTACCTACACTAGCCGATGCTGACTGTGCTGGTTATTTTTATGTGATAGACACAAATATTACCATTGGATTTCTTGTAACGAATTGAGATTAAACTACGATTACTCAACTATTTGATCAGCTAATTCAGAACGATACAGATTTACCATTTGCAACCAGTAACATTCAATCATTTCCATCCTTCTATGATTAATTCATCCAGCGAAAACCTTCAGTCAACTTCTTCGGTAGCAATGCCATCGAAAGTTCTCGTCTCATTCAAGAGGCAATCGTGCGCAATCAGTCGGATCAAATTGCTGATGCACTCGTACGAATCCGAGGTCGAAGTAAAAATCAAACAACAGTATTAGTCCAGCATGAGGCACAGCTCTTATGAATGTATTTTATACACACAGTTGGTCTGAAGAGACATCAGATGCAGATCGACAATACTACCCTCTTCACGTCTTCGAGAACAAATCAATATTCTTGAATCGGTTGCTACAGGCGAACATTCGAATTGTTATGTCAACGAAGCAGATCCGAATGAACCAAACTGAGAAGAGAAGTTTTTCGGTAATCGGAAGATCCACAGTCGATTAAAATCAATCAAAAATTCAGTTGATCCATGTCATCTATTTATTTGCAAAACTTGTGTTGGTAGTGACGATTGGTCCAGTGACTTGACATGTCCAACAAGATCCACTGCTAATCGAATTCATCTTACCGTACTCTCTCTTGCCCTTATCAAACTATTTCAAGTATTCTTTTGATAACATTAGAAAGTGAATATAATCTTTACACTTTTTACATTCATGTTTCTCCAGAGAATATTATCTAGAGAGTCTATCGTTTGTGCCGATAGTATCAGAAACCATCTGACTGATATATTCCTAACAAAGTTTTCCAACCATATGCGTTGTACGAAACATAATCTAAACTATTCTCTTTGTATATGTAATTATTCATGTAGTTCATTATTCTTTCAAATATCAGTGACATGTCTAAACTCAAGCTTAAATAAATCTAAATATTTGCAATGCTGTTTAATATTTTGAAATTAGATATATCAGATAACAAAGCTAACATTCAACACCTACCAGTATGAGAAACAAATTTTTAACAAGTGTTCATTTCTCAACCCTGTTCGGTACGATAAGCACTCACATGAAAAGAATCGTTTTTCTTCTTTTTCTTCTCGGTAAGTCTTCTTGCATCAGATTAAAACTACAACACTGCAGCTTTTTCTTTTTTTCCTATAAAAGGATCCTTTCCATTCCCAACACCAGGCCTACAATGTTACTCATGTTCCGATGAGAAAGATCATAAATGCGGTGATACATTTAGTTCCACCGCAACCGGTGTTACAAGAGTGAATTCAACTAGTGGATATTGTTGGGTAAGAGAAGAAAGCATTCTTAGTGCTCTTGCTCACATACAGTTGCTCTTTAGAAAATAAAAGCGGAGATGGGCGATCATCATGGTATAATACGTGGTGGAGATCTAATTTCTAATCAACATCCACAACTAGCCTGTCCGACTATGAACACATGCCTGACAGGTGATAACCGTGGTGCAAAAGGTACAATATGTTGTTGTCAGGATAAAGACTTCTGCAATACGGCTGGACCTATTCCAGCCGCGCTTCGTGTTTTACTCCTGTGCATGTTTGCTTCGGTTTTTGCATGAATACATAGAAAAGCATGATCCAATCTTTTTCCTATCTTACTTTTGTGTGCGATATTTCATTTATTGGTAAATAAACTCGAATACAAGCTTTTTTCTCTATTATTATTCGTTCCCACGCATTAATCTGATCGTTGACACACTAACTGATGCAACAAAGATTTGAGTTCACTAGTCTGCATCGTTGATAACGCGTCACTAACGGAATCTTTCTATTTTCATGTTCTCTATCGATTTTAACAGTAATGGCTTGACACTAATCTCCCCGAAATACGTCATACAGAAAAAAATATGCCCAATTATAAATAATCTTCAGGACTGTCAAGAATATATCGAAGGAACAACAGAAAACGATCATCTAATCATCATTGTCAACGGTCCATTCGGGAAAAAACTAGTTTCATCGATGCATAAACTTCGACAAGTAATCTCCATTTATGTTTATTGTGGAAATAAGCAAATCTACGAAATTGTATCAAAACTATGTAATCCAAAAGAGGGTCGGAGAACTCTTAGCCATCTGTACTTTTACTACAATATCAGGCCGATCAACAATCAGACTGAGTGGTCAGTTCGTTTTCATACAAATCTTGATTGATTATTGGCTAAAAGTCAGATCTAATAGATCTGATCGGATTGTTGAGCATCAAGGAATTCTGAGATACATTCATCAACGAACGCATTGTATTCGCACACGGAAGAGACATTTTTTCACAAAACACAAAATTCTGTCTTACGCAATGAAAAAATTCATCTGTCGTACAAGTTTCGCTCGTTTATCTACGATATCTACAAACAATTCGATAATTATAATTAATCAAAAGCTGCCTCGAAAGTATATCGGAGTCAAATGATGACTAAAGACGAATTATATGCTTTGAATAAGTGTCTCAATCAATTCGAAATCACTGATCATCCATATATGATAACCATGAAGTCATTTTCAAATATCGTGAATCACCATGGGAAGGATCTCTCCATTATTCTAATGACGTTTCGCAATGTTGATGAATATAACTTGAGACATGATCTCTCATATATGACGCAGCAGATTGGCGATGAAGAGACAAATCTTCGGGGTTTAGAGGAACTTCATCCCACATGGGACGATTCGCTCTAGTGGAAAAGCATCTCGGTAGATTTCTCAATACAATATCGCAATCCATGATTCTTGATATCCAAGTTTATACGAAGATCTGGGAGAAATCGCATCACGATTGAATTGAAAAACAAATCGTCAATCAGTATGTGGATTTGTTCATAGGATATATGCGTAGTTAACTTCGCAATCCGTTCTAGAGAAAATGAAGAACAAAAGCCAAAAATGGGATTGTGGTTGTCAGTGGAAATAGTTCGAACAAAAATTTTAGTGAATTAACCAATCTTGGAGGAATTTTGATTACTAAAAATAAAAACGTTCTCGTTGCTGGTAGCGAAAACAATGTGTTGATTATTTGCGATTCAGAAAATCGTCTAAGAAATTGAACGAAAGGAGGAAATTCTCGTTTCGAACATCGACTGTTGGGATATTGAATCAATTTCATACTTCGATTTTTATTTTCATCGATGAAAATGAGTTACTTTATGCTACAGATAGAGATAATCATCGAATGGTCAAATGGATGACAGATGCAACAGAGTAAAATGGCGAGTCGTTGGCGAATATAGACAAGGAGAACAAACAGATCAGTTGAATTGTCCAAATGACTTAGCATTTGATAACAAACACAATCTCTATGTTTCTGATGCAAATAATAGTCGAATATTAAATAGGAAATCCGTACTTCGTTTGCTCTTTGACACAATATAGAGAAATTCGGTCTTTGCTGTTTATGATACGGATAAGAAATACTGTGCGCTTGATATTTCATATCATTTATCTTATAGAATCGAAAAGAGGAGCCTGAGTGAAAATGAGATAAGAATTTATCGTGTTTATGGTATCCGATGGATTCAATTGTTGATCTATTTTCTGGCAACATTGGCCAATACATTCATAATATGACCTTTGTTCTAATCATAACAATGACAGCAACGTTTTTTCATATATCATCGACAGCTGTCAATAGTTTAACCGTGGTCTTCTTCCTGTTTATTCAGGGAAGTGCTCTGTCGATATGGACACATCGACGATCTCCATGTATACTGGCATAATCATTAGTTCGATATTGAGTTTAGTTGTTTGAATTCGTTTATGTGACCTGATTTCACCAAGCCATGGCTATTCATTTCTTTTTCTCGGTCAAACCTTTGCAGCGATTGGCGCACATTGGTATTTGAATACCATTACGTTGTTTTCTGCACGTTGGATTTCTCCAAATTAACGTGGTATCGCTATTGCAATTGGTTGTGTTCTTCTGTCTGTAATTGTCACAGCTGGTGTAACAACTCGTTCATTGTTTATTCTTTTAACTAGTAAAGCGGCATTTACAACACTGAGCGTACATTTAATTCTTATCTTCTTTCGAGCTGAATCACCATCTCCATCCGAAGAACATCATCAGCCGATTAGTATCAAGCAAAATTTGTATAATCTGTTCACGAACAGGCATTGTTTTACATTATTATTCGGCTTTTCACTTGAAATGGCAACGATCAATTCTATGATAACAATTTTAGATCCATTTATTTAACCGGGTGGAAATTAAAATGAAAATGCCGGCATATTTGGAGCTTTACTTCTTATAGCTGGTCTACTAAGTGCCGCCATACTCAGCTTCATCTTGTATCGTACACATGCGTATTAATTGTTACTCAAAAATTCTGCTACTCGGTGCTTGTGCATTATGGTGGTGCTCTTTGCGTTGATACTTCGACTAAATATGCTTTATCCATCGGGATTTTCCATTCGTCTATTTAGGATTTTTCTTGCTTCTACTATTATCAATTTCATTTAAATGTGCTGGTGAATGGTCAACTGGTTTACTTTTATGTTTCGATAATGTCATTGCTGCTGGTTTTACCTTTCTTCTAGAATAGTTAATCAAATTGGCACCTGTTTAGCAATTAAGTGTTATTTTTACGCCTGCATCTATTTTTGTACTTTCTATGCTTGCTATTAGTGCGTTAGCATTATTTATTTACAAAGGACCTTATTCGAAACTTGAAGCGGAACATACTCCTCTTGCTCAATCTACTGTGAATAGTTAATTGCGTAATAGAAAAACGTAGAGTATGATTGAGACACTATTTATATTCTTCGTCATCAACAGACTTCAATTGGATGATTCGATCTAGAGAGTGAGAGTGAGGGTGTTTCATACAAAGGTCAAAGACGAAACAAACTAGTTGACCGATTTTCCGGCTCTGAATTCTATTCGACCACATTTTTTAAAAATAAAACAAGAACATTGCATTCCAACTTATATACGAAGCCACATCCTTGTTCACTTTTGTTATCCTTAATTTCTAGTTCAACGTTGTTTTGAAGTTCTATTTTCATTTAGTTCATAATCATTGATAAGATAGATGAAAGATGATTTCGTTTTATAAACTTTCATTCGTGTCACCCGTACCTTATCCTCAGCTTTTCAGCGTGTGAACTGTTTCTAAGGATGTCTTTTTGACCTTTGACCCTGATACAAACATACATATACACGAACATTTTTTGTTTTCATATGACCCTCCTTTCACTCGAGAGAACAATGTGCAAGAGACATACATAGAAAAGAAGTGAGACCATATGATATAGTATTTCATTTACAAACAACAGCTACTCAGCAACCCATAGTAAGTTGTTATATATAGGTAAAGGTTGATCTGTCGCCTCGAAATTACTTAATTAAATATTTATGAAACATATAGATTATTTCTGCTATCTATTCAGCACTGGAACAACTAGGTGACCAAATTGTTTCTCGGTTGATGAAATGAAAATAACATCAAGGGTATTTTTCCCTTGAGATGATAAGCTCTTTGACCAGTACAAGGTCGATACAGTGGATTTGTCTGACATGTAAGAACAAAGCCTTCTGCGGCCATGAGTCAGATCATCAAAATGAATATTTTGATTCACACCCAAAAAACATTTAAGAAAAGTCAAAACCAGATACAAATACGTGCTTAGAAATGTGTTGTCAGTTTTTGTTTGAGAATACTGGAAAAAAATTTGAAAAGTATTACAATTTAATTTGGACGGTATGTAGACAATTTTCATGTGTATTTTTATCAGAAGCTGAAGGAGAAACGTAGGCGCTATTCTCGATATGCAATGCTATTCCTATACCGCAGCACACATTTTTATAATATAGAAGATGCATACAGTCAAAGGAAAGAGAGAGAGATGCAGTGCCCGAGCAGCTATTATCGGTCAACCGGTCAATCGGTCATCAGACACATACTTTGATCGATCGTCTTGTTCATCTTATCGGTACGCTATTTTTTCTATAGAAACAGTAGCTTCTATTCAAAAGTCGATTCATCATAAATCACGGTATAGAAAAAAAGTGTGTGAGTCAAAAAATGAGCAAATATTTTGTATCAAAACTTTCGATCCACCCGTTATATCAATCGCAAAGAGTATGAAAATATTCACTTTGATGAGATCTATCAGTCTGTATAGATTTGCAATCCCTTTGTTGTTTTGAATCGATATTTATTTCATTGGACTTTCTTATATAGAATATAGCACATTGCATCTGGTAGATTTGTACTATGATGAGTTACACAATGGTTTACATTATTATCCTGCAATGGTTTATGTTTTACTTTGGCTTAGTGGCTGTTGTACCGATCTTTACCGCATCAGGCGAAGAAATTCACATATTTCGCTGGACGACCATGGAAGATTTGCAGAACACATCATGCGCGGTTGGCGAGGATTTGAAAAAGCTTTATGGTTATGTCACTTTGGATAATCAATTAGAACATTATAAAGGTATGAATAAAATAGCCCTTGTGCTTTTCCTTAAGAAAACACTGTTGTATTCTCTAGTTGGGGTGATGCTCCCTGGATTTTCAACACCTGAAATTCGAAAAGAGGAATGTCTAAGTGCCGCTTCAATATTTATGCTAATTGGAAATCCTGGTATTGTGTGGCATGTAGAAACTGGTCAATGTGTCAAAACCACAGTTCAAACGGAAAAAGTTGACATTGTGGACGATAAACGTGAGAATCTTTGTTGTTGAGCCGATGGAAGTCACGATTTCTGAGAGCCGTTAGGATCCGTAAAAGGTTTCTGTTGTCGCACAGATGATCTTCTTTAGATTCGGCAGGACTACAGTGATATGTCACGAGAGAAAGCTATATAAATGAACATGAATTATATCGTGTTCGTTGGGAGAAAAGAGTCATTCTAATACTCAGAAAGAAACTGGAGTATAGGTGGTGCATCAGTAGAATATTAACGCATTGATTAGAATACTACAGTAGTTTCCTCTTTCGCATATCATTTACTTTTTGCATGTATTCTAGCTGTTTTTGCAACGTTCAAATTTTTGACGACAGGCCACGAATGCAATCTTACTGATCCTACTGTGGCCAGATTCAAGTTTGACAAAAAACGACCACAAAGACTCTCATATATTGAAAATGGAGGTTCAACAACTAAGAAACAAGAAGAATGGTGCATTCGTGAATGGATGGGAAGTCAAATTGAAGTGGTAGCTGATTGTGATGGAAATAATCCGTTTTTGCCTGCAAAAATGTTTGAAGTTTACTTTCTTGAAGTCGTTTAATAATGTACTTCCAGTTCTCTTAGACAAAAATCTATTTCACTTAGCTTGTAGTATAAAAGTAGTGACTATGTCTTTTCCTCTAAAAAAAACTATCTTTATGTAAGTGAGGTAGAGCGCAACTTTTCTTTACTTATATTGGACTTTATTGTACTTACGTTACCGCTCACCAAGGGGGAAAAAGCAGACTTCTTTACTTCGTTGTACTTCACGGTACTTCTTCGTACTTCTTTGTACTTCCTTGGACTTCTCCGTACTTCCTTGGACTTCTCTGGACTTCTTCGTACTTCTTTGTACTTCTCTGCATCTCATGATAACTAAATTGGTATATATTATATAGGCTTATATCAAAAATTTCATCCCACAAACGAAACAAAATGATCTGATGTTATAGGTGATAAGAATTCTATCCCCAATAACAAGACACTTTTGTTCTATATTGCTAGCGTTTGTATGAATCATACAAAGTTAAACTAGAGATTAAGTTGGTCCTTCTAATCTAAATGGCTTATGACATCTGCCCGGATAGCAGAAGTTGTGGGTTTGAGTCCCACGAAGGTTACTTTTTCTTCGTTCTTCTCTCTCTTCGCTCTCTTTCGCTGATGTCACCTTCTTTGCTCGAGTATGAAGCTAAAATATATTGGTGATAAAATGAAGAAGTACAAAACGTACTTCTTTGGACTTCTGTGGACTTCTTTGGACTTCTGTGGACTTCTTTGGACTTCTGAAGTCCGAAGTCCTGCTTTTTCCCCCTTGCAGCTCACCCTCGCCCTTTGTGCTGATTCATAATCATTGTCCAACAACAAATGGCGGATCAACGATGAGTGTGAGCACTTATGTCATTAATCTTGTTTATTGTACTATTTTATCTTTAAAAGTCTTTTTCACTTTATATCATTTGTTTGCACTAAATCTCATTCGGTCAAGTTATTCATTTTAAGCTCTAATTCATGTGTACATTCTTTAGGGAGCACAGCGAATTTGAATAAGTGCTTGTGAACGATTATTTATTGAACTTGAAATTTCATCGCGTTTTTTATCTTATTATTGCATTGCACGTATACAGAAGCCAAGAAGAGGATAGAAGAGACCTTAGTCACATTGAATTCAGTACGTGTTAAGTATAATAGTTATTGTGTTCGACGAAAACGCTGTTGAATCTGGTTTCGGTATTGTGTTATACTCTTTCGACATTCTGTTCTATAAAATTTTGACGGTAAAACAAAGATGAGAAATGTGATCACCGTAGGAATAAACGAGATGAAATATCCAATAAGAAATATCCACGAATCTTTAGACGAATTCATACATTTCGATACATATGAAAGTATCAAACGTGGCAAAGCGAGAAGACATAGAACAACAGGTGCAATTAGTAAATGTTGATGTTCACGAACTTGTTCGTGTAACACACGTTTATAAGTTTGATCTTCTCGAAAACGAAGTTTTTGTCGAGACTTTGTTATTATCAAAACAATCGATGAAGTGAAATTGATGAGAAATGGAGCGAAGAAATGAAACGTGTTCACAATTCGATTATAAGTTTGTAAACTTGAAGAGTATTTGACAACGCACCAGATTCGTTTTGTGTCATCATCACTGTCGTTCTCTTCTTGCAGCAAACTTCGATGAAGTGGATCATGAATGGATGTTAACACCATTAAAATCAACAGAAGAATCAGATGTTTTTTCGCTAAATCCTTACTTTTCTTCTTTACAAATCGAGCGCCTTGAATAGTCATCGTTGCTCTTTCCATTGAAACACATGCATTCAGCCATTGATCCATGTTAAGACAAAGTCGAAGGAGAAAGTCTATCGAATGACATTGAATTTGTAAAAAGATTCGATTGGAAGACGTGGAGATTTGTGTCGAAAGATAAACAAAATATTTCATTGCAAACAAAACTATCGTCAAGATTGTCGTTATCGACGAACCTAATAAATACACACCACAACCAACTTTCAGAACAGTCTTATTCTTAAATGTGATAAAAGAACCCACGGCATTGATTAACCCAACGAGTATAAAAAGAACTGTGAGTGAAAAGCTGATGTTCACAATTAATGTTTGTTGAAAAATATTCACGCCGGGGATGATATGATAAGCTAAAATCGCATCGAGTGATAGGCCGAATTCCTTTGTGCTAAACTGGCACAGACTTCCGTAGTAACACGATCGACAAACGCAAATCGACTGTTTTGGGCAATCGGGCGAATCCTGAAAACATTGCCCATCGTTCTCACAATGGTTTCGTCCGAAACAGTCGAATTTCATCTGATGATCAAAATTGAAACAATTCGCTAAGCGTTTGTTCTGATGATCATAGCAGAGACAAAGGTGAATATCATCGTGAAAACATTCGAGATTAGGTGATGCCTGACAAATCAAATGGTACGATTTCATTCGCTGAAGTACATGAAGACGAGCAAATGTTTCATTGGCTAATTCGTTAATTGATGGACAACGATCAGACGAACGAACTTGACGCGTAATTCCGATTGAACGATTGTAAATCGGTTGAATAACACTTAAATAATATGTTCTATGTAATGTTTCGATAAAAGTTAAATGAAATGGGCCTGACCAGTAGAGTCGAAGGGAATTGCTTGCTTGAGTTATCGTTTGTAATTTGGTTGATCGTTGTGGTGAAGATTTTGGAATGTTCTTTTGGAATTCATCAAATGGAGTAATTCGCACAAAATGAATGAAAACTGAATGAGACAAATCAATATTTTTTTCAAAGATCAGTTTAATCCGAGTATCGATTAATCGACACTGACGTCCGCTAAAGCCTTTGGCACAAATACAAAAATACTTCTGATTGGTCAGTGTGAGATCACTATGGGTTAC
Source organism: Adineta ricciae (assembly GCA_905250025.1). Classification (NCBI taxonomy): domain Eukaryota; kingdom Metazoa; phylum Rotifera; class Eurotatoria; order Adinetida; family Adinetidae; genus Adineta; species Adineta ricciae. Next base: position 24,497 of record CAJNOJ010000432.1, read on the forward strand.
ACATATACCATTGTTTTCGCATGGAGATTCGTCACAGATTCGATTTCGAAGATAACATTCAGAACCAAAATAATTCTCTTGACAGACACAAATCGATCGATTATAACTCGATACACCAACGCATAATGAATTCGACGAGCAAGTGCAATTATACGGAATATCACAAGACGCTCCCATCCATCCTCGGTGACATTGACAAAAACTGTGTTGTGTGTTAGCATACTTCATACATTTTCCATGGAGGCATTCCTTGTCCGAGCAAGTCTCACGTGAAGATTCGTCGGATGGAATTTTCACAATGAATGCCAAGCGATGAACTGGTAAGAAGGAGAATTTGACAGGATAGATGAAACTCGTTCGATATGTAAGAGAGAACCTTTCATAGACATCAATATGAACTGAATAACTCCGATTTGAACGTTTAGGTCGAGTTGAATAAAGTAAGTAAAAATTAAATTTAATCTTGCAATCTCGAATGGATAAATAGGTAAATTGTTCATAGGAATGAACAGTCCGTTGACTTGAATCATCGATAAGCATAACTAGAATCGCGAATAGAGTTCGTCGCGACTGCGCTGGAACATGAAATCTCATTACTACACTGACACGTTGATTTTGGTATTGACATTGCTTTCCATAGTAAGTAGGAGGACAAAAACATGTCCTTGTGTAGAAGTTAGATGATTGGTTCAACCAAACGCGTACATCAAGACCACGATGACAACGAGGAACACTCAAGAGTGGAAGTGGCTTCTTGTTGTTTAAAGTGATTTGATTAATAGGCTTCTTCTTTTCATTGATTTCATGATCAGATGATCGAGAAAATCCGGTTATTCGAAAATGTTTTATTTTTGCCTTTTGTCTACCTTTAATCGTATCACATAAGAACTTTTCAACATCAGTTCTCAATGGTTTGTACTTGTCATTGCAAATCCCAGTGTTCAACGGAAATGATCGATTTTTGTTGCAAAATCGTTCATCTTCTTTATCTGCACATAACTTCTTGCCATCACATAAAGCATAAGATTGGATACATGGTGGACGCTTTTTATGAATCACACAGTAAAATTCTGCATCTCTATACGAATAGGGAGATCGACATAACATTCGTTCATCAGTACCACCAAGGCAATCAATTTGACCATCATTGATTTGACGAAGTGGCAAACATATCAGCTGATATGTGTCTAACGTGACACACATTCGAGAATCCGAAGAGCAATTGAGTAATGGTGGTGTATTGTCACAATTCATTTCGTCTTTTCCGTCTAAACAATTCCATATTTGATCACATCGAGTGTACATATTATCACATTCCCATGGCTCGCATTGAGTTTCATCCGTTTGATTTTGACCGTCGATGGTAATTGGATATAACTCTTGGAAACCATCACACATCGTCTGAAAAGATATGGTTCGGCGAGTAAAGTTATCGAATAGATTTTCATCTTCGCATGACTGATTAACAAATCCACAATCGCATTTTCCATTCAATATTGCGGATCGAGTGATATATTTGTTGGTCATATGACATCTGTAATATTTATTTTGGAATTGCGTCAGTAGATGAGGATCGATATGCTCAATTATATTTTCATCGTCCTTGTAAGGACAATCAAATACAGCGTCGAGTAAACGATGAAATGGGATGTATTTTGATGAATTTGAACATTGATAGACGTTAGATTGATTATATTGATCGATTGGAAAGTTAACTATCGGTTGAAATAGTTTAACTTGTTGAAAGGTCATTTCCATAAAAGTACTAAATCGGAAAACAGGAGATAAATCATCAAGCAGGACTATTTGCGTCCACCTAGCAGCTTTAAAGCACGTTGTATCGTTCAATAAAGAATCTAGTGCAAAACTATGAGAAAAATATTTGTTCGAACATAAATATGGCACTGATGGAACTAAAGAAGTAGTCAACTCATTTTTCTTAAAAGCCGTATAAACATGACCAAAAAAAATGGGAATATTGGGAACATATAATGTAGCTGGGCACTCTTTTCTGATGATAGGTATACATTCTTCATTGATAATCGTGATAGTGATCTTGGGATACCGTGGAGTTGAAAAAGCAAAATAGCATTTAAAAGCTGTCCAACATTCGTCTGACACTGAACGGTCCTTGCCTGAAAACATCGATTCCATGGTTAAGCGTTCATATTTTGAAATACAAGAGCTGCTAATAAACTTATCGTAACACACGATATCATCAATTCCAAAAGCTGGCTCGACTACCTTTGGCAGCCGAGAATCAATAGTTCTTTTAAAATTTTCATCGGATGTGTCAATACAATCAAGATACAGATTACCGTCGCGAACAAATTCACGCGGTATACATAGTCCATTCACACATTGGTACTCATCCTGTTCACATTCGTTCAATTCAAGTTGCCAACAATGGTCTTCATCATAATTTCCGTCAATACAATCAACTTTACCATCACAAATCTCAGTCCAATCTAAACATGCTGGCGAATAACCACGACGGCATGTCAGATGAATGTAACAAGTCTTTGTAATTGATTGATGATAATAGGATTTATAATAATTATGAACAATTTCGTATAAAGAGGAATAATTATCATGGTAGTAGTACAATTCATATTGACACATTGGTCCAAATCTTGGTAACGTGCAATTGTAGAAGCTTTGTTTTTCTAAGGAGGAATCGTTCGTTTCTAAATACATTTGGTATTGTTCAACAATGTCTAGTGGTGCTGACCAAATATATAAATTTTCACTTGTGATGTTCTTTTTTGCAAGATCAGCAAATGAGAGTGACGGTATATCATGTTCAATGTGAAACTGTCTTGATGATTCGCTCATGCAATACGATGAGATCTGTCGAGTTATACTTGCATCTTGTAAATTCGAAGGAAGTCGCAGACAGTTGTATCTTATTCCTATATCATCATTATATTCACTTTCACTTACTTCATCCGTTGTAAAATAGAGATTTATCTGCGGCGCTGCAATGATGTAGTGAACGAAAATCAGATAGAAAAAAGATTTCTTATCAAACATGCTCTTCGCGCAAACTGTAATGAACAAAGTGTATTGATAATAACAGCTTTGAGAACTTTAGTTGACGTCAACCAGATAAAAAGAATTTGTTCCGTTTTGAACGAAGAAGTAAAATCGGACGATTGAAATTAAAGTGAATGCTTTTTTACCATTAAGTTGTAAGCGCAGTTCAAAGCAAGAAACATCTGCCATACCAAATGTCTCCTAGTTTTACTCTTGAAAAATAATGCATCCTGTCAGTGTTGTTTTGAGCACAGTTTTTCGTCCCTGCATCTATATTCGAACAGAAATCGAATGATAGATGCGACGGACTCCGACTAACGATGGACAAAATGAGAATAAAGCCTGCTATTTTAGGTCGTTCTTTTCTGACTCACCGAATGGTATTACAAGCCATTTGAGATTTCAATCCTTATAATTTAAAAACGGTATTTTCTGGCTTACGAGAAAAATAAATACGACATCTGCGATTTGTATTGATGATTACAAATACTGCAGTCATTTGACTTCATCTGTTTTCTTTCTCACGTAAGACCACGTGTAAAAAAGCGTTAGAAAGAAAGAATATATATATAAAATATACGCACGTTAGTAAGTATTGCGAAAAAAAAAATCGAGTGGTGAAAAGTATCGTGTTTTTTCCTCGCAGATAATGAGTCAAAATACAGACGTGACAGTTTTCAATGGAAATGCCAGTGAAATTTGTAAATTAATTCTGATTGGATTAGAAGGAGTCGGCAAGACAACATTACTTAATGAAAGTTGTGGGGTGCATTTTGATACAAGTGATGGACGTGCTGGTTGTCTAATCAAAGACAATCAAAAGGGTTCATTCTTCGTCGATGAATTTTCTCGTCATTATGAATTAAATGATATGTTAGGAATTAACTACAAAAATCCCGGTGAATGGCAGAGAGCACTTCACGGACGGTCAGAAGTACATGGTGTGATTTTTCTGATCAGTGCGAGTAATCCTCGTGATAGTGCACTCGGTGAACTACCTCGAATTTATGAATATTGCACAAATTTGACAATTCCCGTACTTTTTGTTTATCGCGATGGAATTCTTCGCTTTGCTCCGCATGTTCGAATCTATGCCGAAACGAGAGAAATTATGATCGACGACGAGGAAACCGGTAGTAAGATAATCAAAAATGAATTTGTTCGTTATCGAAATTTGGATGAAGTGAAAAAGACGATCGCAGCAACTTTTGAAAATGCTCGTGTGTTACATCAATTACTCGATCCAATCACCATTTGTGGACAAGTTAAAGTTCTACGCGATAAGAACGAAGAACTAGAAATGAAAATCAATGAACTGAACCAAGTGCACGAAGTGGAATTAAACAAAAAACAAGAAATCATTCAACAACAAAGTAAACGATACGATGAACAAATTGAGAAGCTCAATCGGTCGCTCGAAAACGCTGCATTGAATAACAAAACTTTACAAGAAAGACTCGATACCATCGTGCAGAAGAATCAGGAATCAATCTTTAAGCTTAGTAACGATATTCAATCAGCGATTAATGAAAATCAACGTCTTCGAATTTCTCTCGAAGAACTGACGAAAGAAAATCAAAATCTTGAAGAAAAACATTCGAGATTACTCACAGAGAAGAAACAACTCGATTTCGATCTTCACGATATTACTCGCGATCGAGAACAGATTCAAAAAGTTAAAGCAAAACTCGAACATGACATCGCCGAAGTCGAACAGAGCCAACAAATTCTACTCAAAGAAAAACGTTCATTAGAAGCTCGGAAAGGAGATCTCGAAAATCACATCTTTGCAACGCGTTCGCGTCTCGAGGAGCAACTGAATCTTATTGTCAGTGTTATTCACACAACACCAGGTGGAAACAAACGAATCTATCCGAAAAAATACTATACAAATGGAAAGTGGATGTGGCTACCAGGACGAGCATACGACGTTATCGAAAAATTCGACGAACTTGGTGAAAGTACCAAAGATGTGATCTGTTCGCTCAGGAAAGACTTGCACAAAATCGATGCGAGACACGCTGTCGTCGAAGAACAAGATGACAGTGACGACGAAGAAACGCAGTCTTAGCTTTTCAATATTGTTTGTTAGAAAATCATTTGACTAAATTCAGAATGCAATGAATCATCATATAGTGACGTGTCAGTGATATTATATCTCTGATTCATTGTGGTATAAGGAGAAGAAAAGAAAAGAAGGAGATGCACTTTCATTTCATCAAGCATTTGAAAATATGTCATCATGTTTAGAGAATCAAGATCGTCTTTCATTATCGGATATTCTTATGGCACATGTTTATATTCGCGCACTGCTTATCTATGATTATCCGATTGTTAATCTGGAAGAATCTTTTCATGAGTATCTTCAGTTGTATTGTCCGCAAGCGTTTCAAACAATTGTTTATGAAAAAGATAGTCCATTGGATGGACGTATTGTTAAATGTGAAAACGATCAAGAACGAAATGTGTTTTCACGTGAATCAAGAACAACTGAAAGTATTTTTAAATATTCGAGTCCAAATTGTTCGATAGAAGATTTATTTCCATATGGTTTGATGCCAACCGATAGTTCACCTCTTATTTTTCTTCATCAAATACATTTTCAAGATGGAACTGCCTTACTCTTTGGTTGCCATCATCATTTATCCGATGGTTATGGATTTAGTTTATTAGGGCAACGTTTTGCATCATGGTTTCAAGGAAAACATCCAACTTTTTTTGATCATGATCGATCGAAATTACGATGTTTCGATCCATTACTTTCTATTCAGTATGATCATCAAGAAATGAGTATCACTCCCCCTGTACATTCTTTACTGAATCCGATTTCAACCAGAACGATTCTTAAACGTTACACCAAAGAGGATTTATTTGGTAAACTTGAAATTAAAAATGAAAATCTTTCGATGAATGATGTTCTTGTGGCATGGCTAACAAAGCGAATCAGTCAAATTCGTTGTATACCTTTGCAAACGATAGTGAATGTTGGTATGGCAATGAATGGACGAAGATTATTGCCGAATATAGATGAAAATTATTTTGGCAACTGTACTTTTTCTATCTGTTTGCCATTTTCAATGTTTGATTTGAACAAATTATCTGTCAATGACATTAGCTCAACGAATTAATATAGACAAAAGAGAATTCATGAAACGGGAATATATTCAATCAGCATTGGCATTTATTGATAAACATCATCGGTCATCTAGGATTCATTTAGGTTGGGAACCAAACGGAGGAATTGATTTATCATTCAGTAATTGGTCAAAATTTCCTCTATATCAGTGTGATTTTGGTCAAGGCAAAGCAAAATATTTTCAAATTCCTCAAATTATATTCGATGGACTTATTCTAATTTTACCAACATTGAATAAAGATGAAGTTGAAATCCATATGACATTAAATGAGCAACATGCACAATTACTTTCGGTGGAATTGTTCTGAAAAATCACATAAACTCTACTCATTTTGTGTTCTTATGGTTCTAATTCAATTACACTTTAACTTCTTGCATTCAGATGAATAGAATACTTATAAAAATGTCTTTATCATTTATTCTTTTTTCCTCTCGTACCGTAAGTAAGATGCTTTCGCGTTGTCAGTCCTTTGTATTGATGATAAGGCGAAATTGTTCTGGTGTGTTCTCATCAGTATTTTGTTCCTTTCTTGAGGGTGAGTATACAGCGCTCTTACAAAAATGGATGTCGAATCGCGAAAAGTGATCGTGATCGCCGGTGGTACTGGTGGCATTGGTCGACATATTGTCGATGGGATTGTGGCTGCAAAGAAATACACGGTGAAAGTCTTCTCTCGACAAGATCCTTCATCATTAGTTGATATGACAGTCAAAGGAGTGATAGTGGTTAAAGTCGATTATTCTGATCGTGATTTACTCGTAAAGGAATTACAAGGTGTTCACACAGTCATTGTTACGCTTATCTCATTAGATGATTCGTGTGTTCAAGCGCAGATCAATTTGCTCAATGCAGCACTGAAAGCGAAAGTCAAACGAATAGCTCCATCAGAGTGGACTGGTCAACATGATGAAAATACAGTGATAGAACTGTATCGACGACTTAAAGTACCTGTCCGAGAGAAAATTAAAGCAGCTGGCATAGAATATACGGTGTTTATGATCGGTCTTTTAATGGACTATTTTGCATCACCTCAAACAGCAAGTAAATCGATAGGTTCCCTCGTTATTGGTGTAGACTTTAGCAAATGTGTAGCAAGTATTACCGGCTCAGGTGATGAACCGTTTTGTCTTACTCGAGCTGATGATGTTGGTAAATTCGTTGCTGCTGCTCTCGAGCTCGACAAATGGAATGAAAATTCAGGCATTGTCGGAAGTCGGACAACTTGGAATGAAATCATCAAGCTGGGTGAGAAGATCAGAGGAACCAAGTTCCATGTGCAATACACCTGTGCTGACGAAGCAGCCAGATTGATCGATACCATGACCGATAACGTTCTTGAAAAATTGATTCAGCAAGTCTATTTAGGCATCGTACGAGGTGAATTTGATTTTGAAGCCACGTTAAACAACATATGTCCAGAAATTAAACCAACCACTATCGAACAATTTCTTATGGAATCATGGGCTGATTATAAAGGATAAACTATCCGTGTTAACTCTTGAAAAGAATAAAAACCCTCAATAAATTGAACTGACTCTTCTTCAGCAAAATATCTATCAGCAACATGATGAATAATATATTTTCTAATTTCTCATGTAAATTTGTTAATTCAATACAAAGCATGTGCTGAAAACGCAAAAAAGAACGGGACGGAAGAAAAGTTATCGCATAACTTCATCCTATATACCATATTTGACATTAGAAAACAAAGTATAGTTTGAGCTTGTTCCCGTTCTTCACTCAATTTTCAACGTTTTAATATGACAGACACGATCGATACGTTATAAACGAGTGAAATACATTAGTCATATTCATTAAGTGTATACTACACAAATATATAGCTGATTTGACTGTGATGACGAGCAACTTATGGATGTACGTTATATCGTTAATTAATAAAAGTATTTTGTAGTCAAGATATAGTTGACGACAATGTTTCTACTCAAGCTTTACTAAATTGGATCGGAGATTGGAAAACTGATAAAGTGTGTGACAAATGAACATGTTGCTGCCTCAATGATCATATAGGCACTTCAAGCGTTCGAAACTGGACTAAATTACGAGTAATAGGACAACCAAAGGGAATTGGTCTGTGCGCAGCTAATGGAGCAACTAGAATAGAATCGGAGTTATCGTTGCTTGTCTGTTGAGTTTTGTCGTAATAAAAGACGCTTTTTGTTTTATAGGCTGTCAAGAAAATTCTTCCTGAAACAAATTAGTTTTTCACCAAAGGTTAAAATTATCTGAGAGCAAATAACATATCCGTATATGGGCTTAGAGTCAGTAGAGAATCACATAATTCTCCATATAAGCAATGGAATCCCGGTATCAGTTACTTCTGCTTCGAGACTGTTGCATTTTTTTCTGTCTCATATGTAGTTCAACTCTAGATGGAAGCCATTGAATCTACTCTTCAACATAAATAATTTAACAGGCTCTATTATTGATTATTTAGACGAGTTTGTAGGGCATCAATAGATTGTTTATCATATACTCAACAAAAAAAACTTTTTCGTGCCAAATTAAAGCAAGAATTGGTACTGTGGCCTTGCTTTCGACGCCTCTCAGCTTCCCCTAAAGGTGAAGATGTAGCTATTGAGGAGAGAACTCTTATCCATGTGCGATGAATTTTTCTCTGAAGACGTTTGTTGTTAAAATGATATTTGGAGAAAGACATATGATTTTTCAATCGTTGGAAGCCTTATTTATTCGACAAATTTCATTAATTAATCAATATGCAAAACTTAAAAGTACATCAAGCAAAAAAATCACTTCGATCACAATCGATTCAACTATTGTACAGGCGTGCTTTACCGCCATCTACCTCCCTCCCTAATAGAACCGATAAAAATGAGGCAGCCTAATAGTATATACATCGCTTATACTAGAGATCTACGAGCTCGGATAATGGAAATTCGAACATCTTGAAATTCATTTCATTATTTAAGAGTCATAATTTGGCTCTCTGTCCTCGATCACGGTAGTAGTTCGATTTGTGATTTTACTTTTATCGCCATTCTCGATATCTTCTAGCGAATAAAACACAATAGAAAAACCATACAAAGCATTCATTTGTTGACGACGTCAGCTAAGACAAAGATCGAATACATATACATACAGAAAAATAGTTTCGTCACATTTGTCATTTCTATTGAGCATGAACGATTCGTCCTTTAATATTGTTAATCTCTGTGATGAGATATTACTCACTATCTACAATAAACTGGATAACATGGATGTATTATATTCACTTATAGGTGTCAATGGAAAACTCGATAGATTGGCTCGAGATATAACATTTACACAATGTGTTGATTTATCAAGAATATTTTCAAATGAAAAGAATAATCTCAGAAAAAACTCGATAATCGATCGATTTTGTTTCGATGTGTTACCTCAAATTCACGATCATATTCAATCTCTTACTCTTGATGCACTATTAATAGATCGCATCCTTCATCTTGCTTCTTATCCTAAACTTCATCAACTAACTCTTCTTAATGTTCAATTTGAAATGGCATCTCGTATTTTTGATGGTACGTCATACCTTGTTTTCTATGTCAGTTAATTCTTATTCAATATTTAGACAAGTCATCGTTTATTACGTTGTTTGAAAACCAAATTTCACATCTCACTGTAATGTTTTCTGATAAAAGCGGTGGTGAACGTATAAAGGAATTATTCACAAATATTTTCGACAATATTTTAATACTCTGTCCAAAGTTAATTTATCTCAACTTTCATTCGCAAGATGTTTGTACAGATATATCAAGACCTTTTCTAACTGTTCCATCTACTGCATGTTACTTGTCAAATATCGTTCATCTGAATATTGGAGTCTGTAGTTTTGACGANATGCCAAGCGATGAACTGGTAAGAAGGAGAATTTGACAGGATAGATGAAACTCGTTCGATATGTAAGAGAGAACCTTTCATAGACATCAATATGAACTGAATAACTCCGATTTGAACGTTTGGGTCGAGTTGAATAAAGTAAGTAAAAATTAAATTTAATCTTGCAATCTCGAATGGATAAATAAGTAAATTGTTCATAGGAATGAACTGTCCGTTGACTTGAATCATCGATAAGCATAACTAGAATGGCAAATAGAGTTCGTCGCGACTGCGCTGGAACATGAAATCTCATGACTACACTGACGCGTTGATTTTGGTATTGACATTGTTTTCCATAGTAAGTAGGAGGACAAAAACATGTCCTTGTGTAGAAGTTAGATGATTGGTTCAACCAAACGCGTACATCGAGACCACGATGACAACGAGGAAGATCCAAGAGTGAAAGTGACTTCTTGTTATCTAAAGTGATTTGATTGGTAGGCTTCTGTTCATTAATTTCATGATCAGATGATTGAGAAAATCCGGTTATTCGGAAATATTTTATTTTTGCCTTTTGTCTACCTTTAACCGTATCAAATAAGAACTTTTCAACATCAGTTCTCAATGGTTCGTACTTCTCATTGCAAATACCAGTGTCCAGCGGAAATGATTGACTTTTGTTGCAAAATCGTTCATCTTCTCCATCTGCACATAACTCCTTGCCATCACATAAAACACCAGATTGGATACATGGTGGGCGGTTATGATGAATTACACAATAAAATTTTGCATCACTACGTGAATAGGGAGGTCGACATAACATTCGTTCATCAGTACCGCCAAGGCAATGAATTTGACCATCATTGATTTGACGAAGTGGCAAACATATCAGCTGATATGTGTCTAACGTGACACACATTCGAGAATCCGAAGAACAATTGAGTAATGGTGGTGAATTGTCACAATTCATTTCGTCTTTTCCGTCTAAACAATTCCATATTTGATCACATCGAGTGTACATATTATCACACTCCCATGGCTCGCATTGAGTTTCATCCGTTTGATTTTGACCATCGATTGTAATTGGATATAACTCTTGGAAACCATCACACATCGTCTGAAAAGATATGGTTCGGCGAGTAAAGTTATGAAATAGATCTTCATCTTCGCATGCCTCATCAACATACTCACAATCGCATTTTCCATTCGATATTGCGGATTGAGTGATATATTTGTTGGTCATGTGACATTTGTAATATTTATTTTGGAATTGCGTCGGTAGATGAGGATCGATATGCTCAATTATATTTTCATCATCCTTGTATGGACAATCAAATACAGCGTCGAGGAAACGATGAAATGGGATGTATTTTGATGAATTTGAACATTGATAGACGTTAGATTGATTATATTGGTCGATTGGAAAGTTAACTATCGGCTGAAATAGTTTAATTTGTTGAAAGGTCATTTCCATAAAAGTACTAAATCGGAAAACAGGAGATAAATCATCAAACAGGACTATTTGCGTCCACTTAGCAGCTTTAAAGCACGTTGTATCGTTCAATGAAGAATCTAGTACAAAATTATGAGAAAAATATTTGTTCGAACACAAATACGGCACTGATGGAACAAACGAATTAGTCAACTCATTTTTCTTAAAAGCCGTATAAACATGGCCAAAGAAAATGGGAATACTGGGAATATATAATATAGCTGGGCAGTCTTTTCTAATGATAGGTATACATTCTTCATTAATAATCGTGATATTGATCTTGGGAAATCGTGGAGTTGAAAAAGCAAAATAGCATTTAAAAGCTGTCCAACATTCGTCTGACACTAAACGGTCTTTGACTGAAAACATCGATTCTAGTGTTAAGAGTTCATATTTTGAAATACAAGAGCTGCTAATAAACTTATCGTGACACACGATATCATCAATTCCAAAAGCTGGTTCGACTACCAATGGCAGCCAAGAATCAATAGTTCTTTTAAACTTTTCGTCGGATGTGTCAATACAATCAAGATACAGATTATCGTCGCGAACAAATTCACGCGGTATACATAGACCATTCGCACATTGGTACTCATCCTGTTCACATTCGTTCAATTCAAGTTGCCAACAATGGTCTTCATCATAATCTCCATCAATACAATCAACTTTACCATCACAAATCTCAGTCCAATCTAAACATGCTGGCGAATAACCACGACGGCATGTCAGATGAGTGTAACAAGTCTTTGTAATTGTTTGATGATAATAGGATTTATAATAATTATGAACAATTTCGTATAAAGAGGAATAATTCTCATGATAGTAGTATAATTCATATTGACACATTGGCCCAAATCTTGGTAACGTGCAATTGTAGAAGCTTTGTTTTTCTAAGGAGGAATCGTTTGTTTCTAAATACATTTGGTATTGTTCAACAATGTCAAGTGGTGCTGACCAGATAAATAAATTTTCACTTGTGACCTTTTTTTTTGCAAGATCAACAAATGAGAATGATGGTATATCATGTTCAATGTGAAACTGTCTTGATGATTCACTCATACAATACGATGAGATCTGTTGAGTTATACTTGCATCTTTTAAATTCGAAGGAAGTCGAAGACAATTGTATTGTATGCCTATTCTATCATTGTATTCATTTTCACTTACTTCATCTATTGTAAAATAGAGATTTATCTGCGGCACTGCAATGATGCAGTGAACAAAAATCAAATAAAGAAAAGATTTTTTATCAAACATGCTCTTCGCGCAAACTGTGATGAACAAAGTGTATTGATAATGACAGCTTTGAGAATTTCATTTGACGTCAGCCAGATAAAAAGAATTTGTTCCGTTTCGAGCGAGGAAGTCAAATCGGATGATTGAAGTCAAAGTAAATGCTTTTTTGGGCCATTAATTTTAGAAAAAATGTCACTAATGGTTAACATCTCTAGCCAACGCCTTTCTCTTTGGTAAGCGCATTTCAAAGCAGGAAACACCTAGCATACCAAATGTCTCCTAGTTTTACTCTTGAAAAATAATGCATCCTGCCAGTGTTGGTTTGAGCATAGTTTTGCCTTCCTCTATCTATATTCGAACAAAACTCGAATGATAGATGCGACGGACACCAACTAACAATGGAAAAAATGAGAATAAAGCCCTGATATTTTAGTTCGTTCTTTTTCTAACTCACCGAATGGTATTACAAGTCATTTGAGATTTCAATCCTTATAATTTAAAAACGGTATTTCTTTGCTTACGAGAAAAATAAATACGACATCTGCGATTTGTATTGATGATGATAAATACTGCAGTCATTTGACTTCATCTGTTTTCTTTCTCACGTAAAACCACGTGTAAAAAAAGCGTCAGAAAGAAAGAATGTATATATATACAAAACATATACACGTTAGTGAGTATTGCGAAAAAATTGAATGGTGAAAAGTATCGTGTTTTTTTCTCGCAGATAATGAGTCAAAATACAGACGTGACAATTTTCAATGGAAATGCCAGTGAAATTTGTAAACTAATTCTGATTGGATTGGAAGGAGTCGGCAAGACAACATTACTTAATGAAAGTTGTGGGGTACATTTTGATACAAGTGATGGACGTGCTGGTTGTCTGATCAAAGAAAACCAAAAAGGTTCATTCTTCGTCGACGGATTCTCTCGTCATTATGAATTAAACGATATGTTAGGAATCAATTACAAAAATCCCGGCGAATGGCAGAGAGCACTTCACGGACGGTCAGAAGTGCATGGTGTGATTTTTCTGATCAGTGCGAGTAATCCTCGTGATAGTGCACTTGGTGAACTACCTCGAATTTATGAATATTGCACAAATTTGACAATTCCCGTGCTTTTTATTTATCGCGATGGAATTCTTCGTTTTGCTCCGCATGTCCGAATCTATGCCGAAACGAGAGAAATTACGATCGACGATGAGGAAACCGGTAGTAAAATAATCAAGAATGAATTTGTTCGTTATCGAAATTTGGATGAAGTGAAAAAGACGATCGCGACAACTTTTGAAAATGCTCGTGTGTTACATCAATTACTCGATCCAATTACCATTTGCGGACAAGTTAAAGTTCTACGAGATAAGAACGAAGAACTAGAAATGAAAATCAATGAACTGAACCAAATGCATGAGGTGGAATTAAACAAAAAACAAGAAATCATTCAACAACAAAGTAAACGATACGATGAACAAATTGAAAAACTCAATCGGTCGCTCGAAAACGCTGCATTGAATAACAAAACTTTACAAGAAAGACTTGATACCATCGTGCAGAAGAATCAGGAATCAATCTTTAAGCTTAGTAACGATATTCAATCAGCAATTAATGAAAATCAACGTCTTCGAATTTCTCTCGAAGAACTAACGAAAGAAAATCAAAATCTTGAAGAAAAACATTCGAGATTACTCACAGAGAAGAAACAACTCGATTTCGATCTTCACGATGTTACTCGTGATCGAGAACAGATTCAAAAAGTTAAAGCAAAACTCGAACATGACATCGCCGAAGTCGAACAGAGCCAACAAATTCTACTCAAAGAAAAACGTTCATTAGAAGCTCGAAAAGGAGATCTCGAAAATCATATCTCTGCAACGCGTTCGCGTCTCGAAGAGCAACTGAATTTGATTGTCAGTGTTATTCACACAACACCAGGTGGAAACAAACGAATTTATCCGAAAAAATACTATACAAATGGAAAATGGATGTGGCTGCCAGGACGAGCCTACGACGTTATCGAAAAATTCGACGAACTTGGTGAAAGTACCAAAGATGTGATCTGTTCGCTTAGGAAAGACTTGCATAAAATCGATGCAAGACACGCTGTCGTCGAAGAACAAGATGACAGTGACGACGAAGAAACGCAATCTTAGTTTTTCAATATTGCTTGTTAGAAAATTATTTTTGTTTAATTGATTGAAAGAGAAAATCATTTGACTAAATTCAGAATGGAATGATTCATCATATAGTGACGTGTCAGTGATATTATATCTCTGATTCATTGTGGTATAAAGAGAAGAAAAGAAAAAAAGAGATGCACTTTCATTTATTCATCAAGCATTTGAAAATATGTCATCATGTTTAGAGAATCAAGATCGTCTTTCATTGTCGGATATTCTTATGGCACATGTTTATATTCGCGCACTGCTTATCTATGATTATCCGATTGTTAATCTGGAGGAGTCTTTTCATGAGTATCTTCAGTTGTATTGTCCGCAAGCGTTTCAAACAATTGTTTATGAAAAAGATAGTCCATTAGATGGACGAATTGTTAAATGTGAAAACGATCAAGAACGAAACGTGTTTTTATGTGAATCAAGAACAACTGAAAGTATTTTCAAATATTCGAGTCCAAATTGTTCGATTGAAGATTTACTTCCATATGGTTTGATGCCAACCGATACTTCGCCTCTTATTTTTCTTCATCAAATACATTTTCAAGATGGAACTGCTCTAGTCTTTGGTTGTCATCATCATTTATCCGATGGTTATGGATTTAGTTTATTAGGACAACGTTTTGCATCATGGTTTCAAGGAAAACATCCAACTTTTTTCGATCATGATCGATCGAAATTACGATGTTTCGATCCATTACTTTCTATTCAGTATGATCATCAAGAAATGAGTATCACTCCCCCTGTACATTCTTTACTGAATCCGATTTCAACCAGAACGATTCTTAAACGTTACACAAAAGAGGATTTATTTGCTAAACTTGAAATTGAAAATGAAAATCTTTCGATGAATGATGTTCTTGTGGCATGGCTAACAAAGCAAATCAGTCAAATTCGTTGTATATCTTTGCAAACAATAGTGAATGTTGGTATGGCCATGAATGGACGAAGATTATTACCGAATATAGATGAAAATTATTTTGGCAACTGTACTTTTTCTATCTGTTTGTCATTTTCGATGTTTGATCTGAACAAATTATCTGTTAATGACTTAGCTCAACGAATTAATCTACACAAAAGAGAATTCATGAAACGGGAATATATTCAATCAGCATTGGCATTTATTGATAAACATCATCGGTCATCTAGAATTCATTTAGGATGGGAAGCAAACGGAGGAATTGATTTATCATTCAGTAATTGGTCGAAATTTCCTTTATATCAATGTGATTTTGGTCAAGGCAAAGCAAAATCTTTTCAAATTCCTCAAATTATATTCGATGGACTTATTCTAATTTTACCAACATTGAATAAAGATGAAGTTGAAATCCATATGACATTAAACGAGCAACATGCACAATTACTTTCGATGGCATTGTTTTGAAAAATCAGATAAACTCTACTCATTTTGTGTTCTTATGGTTCTAATTCAATTACACTTTGACTTCTTACATTCAGATGAATAGAATACTTATAAAAAAAGTCTTTATCATTTATTCTTTTTTTCCTCTCGTATACCGTAAGTAAGATGCTTTCGCGTTGTCAGTTCTTTGTATTGATGATAAGGCGAAATTATGCTGGTGTGTTCTCATCAGTATTTTTTCCTTTCTTGAGGGTGAGTATACAGCGCTCTTACAAATATGGATGTCGAATCACGAAAAGTGATCGTGATCGCCGGTGGTACTGGTGGCATTGGTCGACATATTGTCGATGGGATTGTGGCTGCAAAGAAATACACGGTGAAAGTCTTCTCTCGACAAGATCCTTCATCATTAGTTGATATGACAGTCAAAGGAGTGATAGTGGTTAAAGTCGATTATGCTGATCGTGATTTACTCGTAAAGGAGTTACAAGGTGTTCACACAGTCATTGTTACGCTTATTTCATTAGATGATTCGTGTGTTCAAGCGCAGATCAATTTGCTCAATGCAGCACTGGAAGCGAAAGTCAAACGAATAGCCCCGTCAGAGTGGACTGGTCACCATGATGAAAATACAGTGATAGAACTGTATCGACGACTTAAAGTACCTGTTCGAGAGAAAATTAAAGCAGCTGGCATAGAATACACTGTGTTTATGATCGGTCTTTTGATGGACTATTTTGCATCACCTCAAACAGCAAGTAAATCGATAGGTTCCCTCGTTATTGGTGTAGACTTTAACAAATGTGTAGCAAGTATTACCAGCTCAGGTGATGAACCGTTTTGCCTTACTCGAGCTGATGATGTTGGTAAATTCGTTGCTGCTGCTCTCGAGCTCGACAAATGGAATGAAAACTCAGGCATTGTCGGAAGTCGAACAACTTGGAATGAAATCATCAAGCTGGGTGAGAAGATCAGAGGAACCAAGTTCCATGTGCAATACACCTCCGCTGACGAAGCAGCCAGATTGATCGATACCATGACCGATAACGTTCTTGAAAAACTGATTCATCAAGTCTATTTAGGAATCGTACGAGGCGAATTTGATTTTGAAGCCACGTTAAACAACATATGTCCAGAAATCAAACCAACCACTATCGAACAATTTCTTATGGAATCATGGACTGATTATCAAGGATAAACTATCCGTGTTAACTCTTGAAAAGAATAAAAACCCTCAATAAATTGAATTGACTCTTCTTCAGCAAAATATCTATCCGCAGCAACATGATGAATAACATATTTTCTAATTTCTCATGTAAATTTGTTAATTTAATACAAAGCATGTGCTGAAAACGCAAAAAAAGAACGGGGTAGAAGAAAAATTATCGCATAACTTCATCCTATATACCACATTCGACATTAGAAAACAAAGTAGTTTGAGTTTGTTCTCGTTCTTCGCTCAATTTTGAATGTTTTAATATGACAGACACAATCGATACGTTATAAACGAGTGAAATACATTAGTCATATTCATCAAGTGTATACTACACAAATATATAGCTGATTTGTCTGTGATAATGAGCAACTTATGGATGTACGTTATATCCTTAATTAATAAAAGTATTTTGTAGTCAAGATATAGTTGACGACAATGTTTCTAGTCAAGCTTTACTAAATTGGATCAGAGATTGAAAAACTGATAAAGAGTGTGACAAATGAACGTGTTGCTGCCTCGTTGATTATATAGGCACTTCAATCGTTCGAAACGGGACCAAATTACGAGTAATAGGACAACCAAAAGGAATTGGTCTGTGCGCAGCTAATGGAGCAACTAGAATAGAAGCGGACATATCGTTGCTTTTCTGTTGAGTTTTGTCGTAATAAAAGACGCTTTTTGTTTTACAGGCTTTCAAGAAAATTCTTCCTGAAACAAATTAGTTTTTCGCTAAAGGTTAAAATTATCTGAGAGTAAATAATATATCCGTATATGGGCTTAGAGTCAGTATAGAATCACATAATTCTCCATATAATCAATGGAAACCCGGTATCAGTTACTTCTGCTTCGAGACTGTTGCATTTTTTTTCTGTCTCATATGTAGTTCAATGGAAACCAGAAATTGATGAAGTTCAGCTCTAGATGAAAGCCATTGAATCTACTCTTCAACATAAATAATTCAACAGGCTCTATTATTGATTTAGACGAGTTTGTAGGGCAGCAATAGATTGTTTATCATATAATAAAAAAAAAACTGTTTCGTGCCAAATTAAAGCAAAAATTGGTACTGTGGCCTTGCTTTCGACGCCTCTCAGTTTTCCCTAAAGGTGAAGATGTAGCTATTGAGGAGAGAACTCTTATCTATGTGCGACGAATTTTTCTCCGAAGATTTTTGTTGTTAAAATGATATTTGGAGAAAGATATGTGATATTTCAATCGTTGGAAGCCTTATTTATTTGACAAACTTCATTAATTAATCAATATGCAAAAGTTAAAAGTACATCAAACAAAAAGAATCACTTCGTTCACAATCAATTTAACTATTGCAGTAACTTCAGCCGTCAAAATTAGAATAAATGAGTCTTCAAAAATCACTAGCAGTGTCTAGCATTAAATCTCTAAATTTTCTTGACGAAAGACTATTTCATTCCATAGTTTATTAGTTAGATAGTATATTATTACATAAAATATATTGAAATGTGTAACCCTTGTATTACGCAGACGTGCTTTACCGCCATCTGTCTATACCCCCTTAATAGAACCGATAAAAATGAGGCAGCCTAATAGTATATACGTCGCGTATAGAGATCTACAAGCTCGAATAATGGAAATTCGAACATCTTGAAATTCATCTCATTATTTAAGAGTCATAATTTGGGTCTCTGTCCTCGATCACGGTAGTAGGTCGATTTGTGATTTTACTTTTGTGACCACTCTCGATATCTTCTCGCGAATAAAACACAATAGAAAAACCATACAAAGCATTCATTTGTTGACGACGTCAGCTAAGACAAAGATCGAATACATATACATATAGAAAAATAGTTTCGTCACATTTGTCATTTCTATTGAGCATGAACGATTCGTCCTTTAATTTTGTTAATCTCTGTGATGAGATATTACTCGCTATTTACAATAAACTGGATAACATGGATGTATTATATTCACTTATAGGCGTCAATGGGAAACTCGATAGATTAGCTCGAGATATAGCATTTACACAATGTGTTGATTTGTCAAGAATATTATCAAATGAAAAGAATAATCTCAGAAAAAACTCGATAATTGATCGATTTTGTTTCCATGTGTTACCTCAAATTCACGACCATATTCAATCTCTTACTCTTGATGCACTATTAATAGATCGCATCCTTCATCTTACTTCTTATCCTAAACTTCATCAACTAACTCTTCTTAATGTTCAATTTGAAATGGCATCTCGTATTTTTGATGGTATGTCATACCTTGTTTTCTATGTCAGTTAATTCTTATTCAATATTTAGACAAGTCATCGTTTATTACGTTGTTTGAAAACCAAATTTCACATCTGACTGTAATGTTTTCTGATAAAAGCGGTGGTGAACGTATAAAGGAATTATTCACAAATATTTTCGACAATATTTTAATACTCTGTCCAAAGTTAATTTATCTCAACTTTCATTCGCAAGATGTTTGTACAGATATATCAAGACCTTTTCNCAGTTAATTCTTATTCAATATTTAGACAAGTCATCGTTTATTACGTTGTTTGAAAACCAAATTTCACATCTCACTGTAATGTTTTCTGATAAAAGCGGTGGTGAACGTATAAAGGAATTATTCACAAATATTTTCGACAATATTTTAATACTCTGTCCAAAGTTAATTTATCTCAACTTTCATTCGCAAGATGTTTGTACAGATATATCAAGACCTTTTCTAACTGTTCCATCTACTGCATGTTACTTGTCAAATATCGTTCATCTGAATATTGGAGTCTGTAGTTTTGACGACTGTCTTTGTTTACTTAATGGATACTTTACTCAATTGCAAACATTGATTGTCAAGATTGGTCACATTATTGATACATCAAAGATCATAAGAAATTCGGTAAAATCTCTTAAATTGTAGTCAAATATCTCCGTGTTCGTTCTTGATTGAGTTACTTACAAGGGGGAAAATGCGAGACTTCAGACTTCATCCGTACTTCAGGTATTATATCTTAAGTGAACGCAAGTTTTGCCTTTTCGCCCTTTGTTACTTACGATTGGTACGAAGGGATACAGACAACAGATTCAGCCATTTCAACTTGATATGATTAAAGGTTTCTTTTTTAGAAGACAGTATCTGATCTCAAATGTTTCTCGTTGACTTCCTTCCATCGAACAGATGAATATGATACTCAAGTTTTACCATTATTACATCGTATGTTACAATTAGAAGAATTAACATTATCTCTTGTTGTCGATGGTCGAACTTCATTGATTGACGGTACGCATTTGGTTGATAATATTCTCAATAAACTATCGTATTTACAAGTATTTATCTTCAATATTATCACAGAATACGTTAGAATAGATGAAGAACTTTTACCAACACTCGATGAGATAAAACGTCCATTGGTTGAAATGGGATTTGATGTTAATTGTTATATTGACTATAATGAATTTTATAAGTGTCAATGCCATATTTATTCGCTTCCAGTTACTATAGATGCTATGCATATACATTCTGGTAAATTTCAGGGTGGTTTATTTATGACTGTTCGTGAGTTATATCTAAAAGATCTTGTTCGTTCATTTGAACATGTGTTTTTTGCTCAAATTGCTCAAGCTTTTCCATTACTAAAGAAATTAACGATATTCAATAGAAACAAATTAATACAGCAACAAGCTAAATGTGAATCAACAGCGTCAACTATTGAATTTTCTCATCTTGTGATACTCAATGTCGCTATGTCACATATTGATTATGCGAAACAATTTCTTTTCGACTTTAATACATGTCTACCTTCTCTCAATAGACTTCATATTAAATATGAAGATTTAGTGATTGTAACAGAGAATTTTACAAACAAAAATGCTTACAGCAATTGTTCAAAATTGCAACATATTATTTTGAACTCAATACCAACTGTATATCCACACAATTTTTACCTTTATTTTCCGTTGTTGTGAATAAAAGAAGTTATTTGTTCATTGCTAATATTTTGTGCATGTATGAATAAAACAAGATATATTTTCATTGAAAATCTCTACCTGTATTCATGAGAGATGTATTCTTTTCAATGATTACATAGAGGATGTGAATGTGAGTTAAGAAAGAAACAGGTGATTGTACGATTCTGAAACTTCCAGAGTCTGGTAGATCCTTGTACGCAAAATACCATGTATTCTTCTAGACAAAATTGCACGTTTTGAACTTGATTGTTATATCTCTTGATTCTGATGACTCCAAGTGCTCCAGGCGACTATAAGAGCTTTCAGAGATACTTCGGAATGAGCCATTTTCCTTTGAAATGAGTTGTAAGACTCGAATCCACACCCTCACCCTCAAGGAATTGATGTGTGCTCTTTCGAACTAGTTCTACATCTAATCGTCGATATATCAGACAACTTTCTCACTAGCACTTCGTCTGCTCAACTATCGTGTTATATAATTTATCATTGAGCCAAGTTGGTGAAGTAAAAGAAACGTTTTCTGAATATATAACATATCTATCGATGTTTTTCAGTCAAAGACAATATCGTTATGATGGAAAAAATCATTTCCTCACGCACAATATAAAGTGTTTCGTCAGCTTGTGAAAGAAGACTTAAAGTTTCACGGTTGATTACATTCATCCCTCCTTATTTCTTATCTTTTTTCAAAAAAAAATAGAGACCTCTGTCGAGATGATAACGATTAGCAGATACTCGCATACCAATGATTTATCTTCTTACTCATAGTAGATATAAATATAATTTCACTATTTCAATACCCGAAGTCCATGTTACTCGCTGACTCTCTCATTCGATTTTTACAGAGATTAAGTTTAATTCTTTTGTTAACAACTATCAGTATTCCTCTATGGTATGGCTCAACTAATTCTCAATATATTTTCATACGTGTTGTACATTCCCTACTGACAGTAAAACATTCTTTCATATCTGATGCAACTCGACCAACATTGAGTACGGAATTTCGTGCGTTTGAAAATTTAATTCGTATTCGGCCAATTCCGAAATATGATCCATTAGCCGATGCTCTTACTTTACTGAAAGATATGCGTACGAAATCTGTGATATCTGATCTCATTCCCAAGCCATCGCAATGTCGAATTGCCGAGGAAATCTTTGAACACAATGGACATTCTGTCGAAACTTACTGGATTGACAATTCGATTCGAAAGTCTCGAAAACATTCCGATAAATTATTTCTTTTCTTACACGGCGGCGGATATTTAATCGGAAATATTCATAGTAAATTCCGTTTTTATTGAAAATATGTAACTCACTTGACATTTATTTAGGCTACAGTGGTTTCGAATGCGAATTATCCCGAATATTCAATGGGACAATTCTCCATGTGGAATATCGTCTTAGTCCTGAACACCTTGTTCCTGCTGCTGTCAAGGATACAGTATCAGTTTATCAAAGTTTGCTTCGTCAGAATATTTTACCATCGCAGATTATTTTGATTGGTGATTCTGCTGGTGGTGGTCTCGCACTTCTCACCGTTCAGACTCTAATTGCACAAAATGAGCAATTACCATGTGGTGTCATCGTTTTATCACCATGGACAGATTTGTCTGCGTCCGGTGACAGTTTTCATCGTAATCGTGAAGCTGATTTGTTATTTACTCATGATGATGTTCGCTGGGTTACCGCGCAAGTCTTGAATCTCAATCAATCTGCGAATGATCCTCACTACAGTCCGTTGTTTGGTTCGTTCAAAGGATTTCCACCGATGTATATCAATGTAGGTACAAGTGAATTGCTGTATGATGATTCAAAGCGAGTTTTTCTCAAGGCAAAGGAAGCATATGTGAATGTAACATTTGAAGAAGGTTTGCATATGATGCATATCTATCCAATATTTTTTTCATTTTTTCCCGAAGCACAAATAACATTGAACAATATTAATCGTTGGATACAAAGACTTTCTCAAGGAAATTAAAGTTTTAGAAGTGTTTTTTTTCCTTGTTTGATGTATTGATATTCTTTTAGGCGAATAAAAGAAAACTTTCTTTGAAGAAAGATTGTTGTAAGATATTTTCCTGTTCTTCCGTTCATTCTCAACTAAACAGAAGTTCGTATGATTGTCATTATAAGTGTGATATTGAATATAGATAAACATTTGCATAAAACCCACTATGAAAAAGCACTGAAGATATAAATGGTCGATAAGATACTCGTAAAGTGCGCTTTGTTTCCCAGAAAGACTACCGCGTCGTGCAACAGATTGAAGAGAGAGAACTGGGAAAAAACCCAAGGAAAAAGAGATGACGCCGTATATTTATTTCTTTGAATTTTCTTTTTGTGTCATTCTGCAGAGAAAAAAGTCGTTTCCGTTTTGCTCGACTGACTAAAAATAGTCTTTTAAACAACTAGTCACATAAAAATAGTCTTTTCTCGAAACTGTTCTTATATTCAATTCACAATATCCGCGATTAAAATGGCATCAAATACTCCATCGATTCAGTTGAGTGTTCGACTTGCTCCTCTTCCTGCATCGATTAATTCTGTAAAACTCGCTCAGGAACTTCATTTACCACGCCCATTACATATTAGTATTCAGAAAGATGGTTCTTGTGCATGGATCAATGGTTTTGTCTATCAAGAAGATGCAGATGAATTCGTCCGCCAATGGTCAGGTGCTACAATTCAAGGACAAATAATCGAATGTACTGTCTCGTCACGCCGAAATGAGCACACCGGTCCTTCTCAGACAGTTCGTAAACCATTGGAGGCAGACGACGGATCGTTACCCAATCAACAGCACGGTTTTGAACGTTCCACACAGCCTAAACCTCGTTTTCCTGCTGAAAAAGATCAAGTTTCGAACATTGGAACTAATGTCGAAGCGAAAAATTCTCCTGATAGAAATCCATATATATTCAGAACCCAACGACCAAAGACAACAACAGGTAACTTGATTTATTCTACCATAACCATCGCTTTGAAATCGGATATTTTGTTTTAGCCATACCCTCCACAACAAAATTATTGAAGGAGAAAGATGATGAACAAGATAGACGACCCTTATGCCATTGGGCAAACAAAGGTGAATGTCGATATAATAGTGACACATGTAAATATCGTCATGAGCAATGTACGAATTATAAATCATGCGAAAACCGGGTATGCAAGTTAGGCCACTCAAAAGAACGAACTGCAAGAGTCGTGCAAAGCTCACATGAAAGAAATTTACTGCGTGATAGAAGAGATTCGTGTTCATCAACAAGCTCGAACACATCAATACAATCTACGAATACAAGAACAAATATGTGTCGTTATGAAATGAAATGCTTTAACATTGATTGCCGCTTTGAGCATCCCGATGGCTGGAATCCGTGTGTCGATGGAGAAAACTGTGAAGATTACGACTGTACGGCGAGTCATTCTTTCAAACGAAAAACAAAATGTCTTAGTGGTGGCAATTGCAAGAATGCAGATTGTAAATTCTTACATCCAAAAGCTCGCGCGGAGCTGTGTCGTTTTCGTGCAAAATGCAAATTGTGGACTTGTCAGAAATTACATCCAAATACTCGAGCTCGACGATGTGCCAATAAAGAAAAATGTACAAATCTCGGTTGTCTATGTTTACATCCGTTGGAGCGTAGTAAACTTCTTTGTTTACTAGGAGCCGAATGTCGCGAAATTTCGTGCAAACTGACTCACCCGAATGAACGATCATCGATATGTGATCAACCCGATGCATGTCCAAACTTCAACTGTACTCGCCTTCATCAACCAGAATGGAATCCGTGCGAAGACGGTAATGATTGTAAGGATTCACAATGTTTGAAAATTCATCCATCGGAACGTAAATTAAATCCGCAACAGACAAAAAGCAGAAATTTAAAAACTTTGGAACAAAGATTTAATGATCGTAAGAAGGCTTCGTTAACAATATTCTCTCATCGAGAGACATTTTGTAAACGTCTCGAACAGGAACATGTTTTGATTGTTACTGCAGAAACTGGTAGCGGTAAAAGTACACAATTACCTCAGTATGCTGTTGAACATTTCGGTTCACTTGTTGTTTGCACTCAACCGCGTGCTGTTGCTGCTCTTTCATTGGCTCGTCGTGTTGCTGAAGAATTTGATGGACAATCAGTTGGTGAATCGGTTGGATACCAAATCGGTCATGGCAATCGAGTGGCTGGATCAAAAATTATGTTCATGACAGATGCAGCATTGATTCGAGAAAGTCAACGTGATCCTGATTTGAAGCATATTCGCGTCTTAATCATAGACGAAGCGCATGAACGTTCGTTAAATACCGATATTGTTATTGGCATCTCGAAACTCCTGCTAGCAAAACGTCCCGATGATTTTTATGTTGTGATTGCGTCAGCAACGATTGATCCAAGTCGTTTTCTACAATTTTTCGGTCGTTCTACGAATACACCTCTGAAAGTCGAGGGCCGAGTATTTAAAGTAACCGATGCTGAAAAACCACCACCATCCGATTGCTCCGATCAGAAGTTCATCGTGTCGCATGTCGTTCCGTCTGTTCTTGAACTCTATCCACAACACGAAGGACATACACTCGTTTTCCTCCCTGGCCAAAGTGAAATCGAACGAGCAATGAAAATCTTTAAATCTAAACTTCCCGACGATTGTGTTACACTTCCACTGTACGGTTCACAATCGCCAGAAGACCAAGAAAAAGTGATCAAATTTAACGAACTAGATAAACGAATGGTGGTTTTCTGTACGAATGTTGCTGAAACTTCATTGACCATTGCAAATGTTCGATTGGTTATCGACTCTGGATTAGCAAAAGAAGCGCGTTACGATGCTAAACGTCGTTTGACTGTGATTGAAACTGTACGTATTTCACGATCATCTGCTGATCAACGCAAAGGTCGAGCTGGACGAACTGCGCCAGGTCATTGCGTTCGTCTGTATGGAAATTCGGAATTAACACGAGCAAATATCGAACCAGAAATTCTCCGATCATCACTCGACCTTGTTCTTCTACAATTAGTACGCTTAAATCTTGATCCGAAAACTTTCCCATTCATGGATGCACCACCCTTGGATGTCTTAAACAATTCTCTTGCTCTTCTTGCACAACTTCAATGCATGGACGATCAGCAAACGATCACGAAGAGAGGCGAATTGTTTACTGAGCTTTCCCTTGATCCTCGCCTAAGTTCGTTTATCGTCGATGTCTATTCCCAGTATAAAAGTCTATTGGGTGTCGTCGTCGCGATCGTGGCAATTCTATCAGCACCGGGTACGATTTTTTTCATGGGCGGAGACAAAGAAGCAGCCAAAGCACGAGTGGCACTTCAAGCACAAAATCAGAAAAGCGATCTGATTCATTTATATTCAGTTTACAATGATTGGGAAAATGCCGGCGGTAGACCAAACAAAGGAAAATGCTCAAAATGTGATAAAATAAGCCGATATTGTATATGTCGAATCAAGTATTGTAATGAAAACGGTTTAAATAATAAAATTTTACAACATATTTCAACATCATGCGGCTCGATTATCAAACAGCTGAAAAACGTGCGCTGGCTTCAACCACGTGACGAAATGTGCACAGATATGGTTAAAACTCTCGGTTATCATCTCGCAAAGCTTTTCCCCGAACAGTGTGGGTATCTGCTCGTTCCGCAATTGCCGAGCGAAGGCGTTCGATTAATCTCCACTGATATTCGTGCGAAGATCACAAATACGAGTGTGTTTATGCAAAAACTTAACAAAGATTCCGATCGAGAAGTTTACCAGCATTTTGTAGCAATGACAATTACGCAATTACCATCCGGAAACCATATCATCGAACGACTTCATCCGATATCTCGATCGGATGTTGTTGTACAATCAACAATACAGGATTTATGCACAATTGAAAATTGTGGACCAGAGTTTGAAAAGCTTTTTCGTCAGAAATTGAACTCGTTCCAATCAGAATCATGGGCAAAATGGCTTGTCTACCAATATGATCGATCGCAATGTCGGTTTACGATTTCAGGTACTGAAACAATCAAATCAGAATTCATACCGATGGTTCGACATTGTCAAAATGAAGTTCAAAAGAAACTTTACGACCATTATGATCTATTGCCTTGCGGTCCAATCAGAGCAAATTTTCAAAGCGGCTTACTTTGCACACACATTAATAAAACCACCGAGGCCTTGAAAATGAACCTTCAAAACGTTTCAAGTCAAACGCCCAATGAATTGAAAGACTGGCTGATGAAGATGGCTGGAATCGAATGGAATGAAGTTAAAGAGTATAAATTTTATACAACAAAAGGTGAAACAGAAAGCAAACAAATTTCTCTCGTTTTCAAAAACGAAGATGTATATCGACGTGCGATGAATAAAATTCCTCGTTATCACTTAACAGAACAAGAAAATCAATTTCGCGATAATGAAAAAGAAACGTGGGGTAGAGAACTGACTATTCAAGTTCCATCAAATATCACAACGGAAGATATTATTCAACAATATGGCGCTGAACATATTATGAAATGCATTTCATTAAATGAGAAAAAGAGAAAAGAGTCATCGCTGAAATTAGATAATTTACCTCCAACAGCCGATGAAAATTCTCTCCGTCAGTGTCTTCAAACATCTAACGGACCAAGTCCTAAGGATATCTACGTTGCACGTACAAAAAATGATGCAAGTGCATGGGCCAAGCTAACGTTCCATGATGCAGAACAATGTAATCGAGCTGCGACGATTTATACACTACAGTTATGTCAAACAATGTTTCCGATTACTGTTACGAGCAACAACAGTCCAAAACAAAAATACATTCAAACTAAAGTAACAAAAGCGGATGACTCTGATGCAACGGAGAATCAGAAACATTTCTATCGTGTTGTTACGGTGAGCCGTGAAGTAGCGTTGAAAATATACTCTTCGCCACCAACAGATTGGAATGTCGATGGATCAGCAACGATAACTATTCTTCGCACGGATCTACATCCAAATTTCCAACAAACACTCAACGCCATTTGTGACAAATTCAATGTTCAAGTTAAATGTAGAGATATTCCAAAAACGTTTGGTCAACGTTGTATTTTCAATCACGGAAGTCCTCAAAAGACAAGTTTAGCAGCATCTATGCTAGCCCAAAGCTTTGCACCGATTAATATCAAAGTAAAAACCGAACGACAAAGACAACTCTTTCGTGAATTAGAAGAAATTGGTCAAATACAACAGTGGGCGGTGGAATTAAAATTACAGATAAATCCAAACAAATATCTTACAAATATTGAAATTCGAGGTCCACAAACGTCTCAAGGACAATTGATGCGGCGTATTGCTGATTATTCCGATAGCTTTGACAAACGTTTTCATGAGCACGAACTTAGTCCGGTAGTCGCAACTTTTTTCGGTCAACAAAAAGCAGCATCAGTTCGATTGCGACAAATAGCTTCAAAATGGGCATCGAATTCTTGTCTAGTTTCATTTAATCCTAGAACTACGACAATAACAATTGTTGGTAAAACAGATGTTTCTTTAATAGATTTGAATACATGTGAAAATGAAGTTCTTCAACTCTTGGATGAGATTATTGCTAGTACAGATAATGTAGAAAGTGAAGAAGACGAAGATGAAGACGAGGAAGAGAATGATAACAGGAATACTTTGGGAAAAGAACGTCGATGTGTATTTTGTAAACAACAATCGTCAACTTCAACGAGTTTATTTCGAATTTGCGGACATGCTTACTGTCGATGTGCTGCGCAATATCTGGCCGCGACTCATCAATTTCCTCTTAAGTGTAGAGATTGTCAAACCAACATTCACATTTACGATATCAAAAATATCTTTGATAACAACTCACAATTATTAACATATCTATTAAAATGTTCAATTCAAGAGTATTTAACAAACAATGCTCAACAAGATGATCGCGTGTTCTGTCCGACCGTTGAATGTGAAGGTTTGATTAAACTGAGCAATGGTTATCAAACTTGTTTAACATGCGGACAAAACATTTGTCCGAAATGTCAAGTTATTGATGATGAACTGCATATGGGCCGCACATGTGCTCAACTTGTTGAAGAAAAGAAACGGCAAGAATTCTTACCACAACTCTTTCTTGCGGCAAGAAAATTTGTTCTAGATAACTGGCCACTTGATAACACAGTACAGCCCATTGGTCGTATTGATGAAAATCCTTATTTAGAAAAGCAATACAAATCATTAATACGATTTTACAAAGCAAATCAAACTTTGGGTCATTCGTTTCCACCGGATTTAGCAAAAGGCTTTTTCGCTTATCATGGTTGTCCATTTCAATCGATTAATGCAATTTGTCAAACGGGCTTTGATCCTCGCCGTCGTTCAGGTCAAGCTTATGGTCGTGGTGAATACTTTGGAGTTACGGCTCTTATCTCTCACAGTTATTCGCAGAAAGGTGGAAGTCAAGGTGGATTCAGTCAAATGATCATTGCATTCATTCTTCAATGTACTCAGGTAACAAAATCAGAAGGCTTCTGCTATGTCGTTGACAATCCAGTTGATTGGACATATGCATTTAACATTCCCGTTTTGGTGGTTACTTATGGGTCCAATGCTGCGAGTCAGTTATCACCCTTTCCTCGTGATATTTCACAATATGTTGATAACGAGCCTTGTTGGAATGCACCTTTTCGATGGTATTGGCATCAAGATAACGGGAATTTCGAACCATATAATGACACGATCAATGAAATACTCGAGAATTTCTATGAAGCGTGGAAGTTCAATCGTGGTTTATCGGAAGTTGATACACCACCAGTGACTCGTTATGTTGATGACGCTCCTCAAGAGTATAAAATTGATTTTAAGAAAAATCGACAAGTGAACATGAAAACAACATATACGCGACTTATCGACCGGCGGCCTTTGGAAAAGCCAGCAGCGAATTTAAATTGGTTTTACTGTAACGAGCATGGAGCTTGGACACGTTATGAAATGCTCGTTCAAAATCAAATCGAACAAGCATTTCAATCGTATCGAGCTGGTCGAGGACCATCAACTGTTAATGTTCAACCTCCTGGTCGTCCAGAAACATACCAAATTAACTTTTTGAAAGGTCAACAAATAAACACACAAAGTAACACTTTTAAAAACATCAAACGAGAATAAAAAAAAACAGTCGATTTTTTTGTAATACCATCATAAACGAGAAGAAAATAAACTTTTCAAAGTGATCGATGAAAGTTGTGATAAAAAACAAATTGCATCATCAGATGATGTAACGATACGACACCGACAGAAAAAGTAAATGCATCTGCTGGGAGTCGAACCCAAATCTCTTGACTGGCAATCAAGTGCTCTGACCATTGAACTACAGATACTTATTGTACCTTTCTCTTGTTAATAATGAGTTTCATAATGAATCCAAATATGTGGATATACTTTAGTACAAAAAACACAACGATTTCCTTTCTAGCGCGATGGAAATAATACAGTTTTTGAATTTGAGAGAATCTTTCTGACATACCGGAAAAATCAAGGTTATAAGTTTTCTTAGATTATTCTTTCGTCACTACATTTCCCATGAGTTTAATCGTATCTCACTGTGCTACTGTATTCATCCATGAATCATCATAGTGCAGAAAGAACGAACGCGGTAATATAAATCTGCTATTCATTGAACTTACATGCAGCAGTAGATATGCGGAAGATTTCACAGAATAGGATGAAACATTGTCTTTGGTCTGGGATGGATTTTGCTGCGAATCATTCTTTTTAACTACTTGCGTTCTTTGAAAACAGATTTATGAAACAAAAAAGTGATTTATACCACTTTTGCGTGCACAATGATCTATCAGAAAAATGAAATCGTGATTACCGTATAAGTCTTCTCATGAATTGGTTTGAGAAATTTTGAAGCCACTTTGCCTTTCTCCGCAGGTTTCAACTGTGACACATTGTTATGCTTTAGATAGCGCTTCCTTTCTACAATGTCAATGCTGTGGAAAAACTCTACTCGAGTGTTATATGGCCCTTTGTCATGAGATGTACATCGGTGATCGTTTCGTTGTCTAATATCATGACTTTGTTTATTTGAGAGATCGATGCTAATTGCTTTTCTAAATCCATCGATTGTAATAAACAAGCGTCCAAAATATACCATCGACGCATATAGTATGACATTTTCTTCGCAGGGCCAATGACAAATTGATTACTGACTTTCGAGTGATGAATGTCAAGAGAAAGGATAATTGTCTTGTTTGCATCAAAAGGAGATTTTCTTTCGTACGATGTTGGCATTTTCACAAAGATCGAATTATATTTGACATGAACAATCAAGTCATATTTAACATTGTTTTGTTTCTGATATGATACCACTAAATTATAACACTCCGCTTGTGCCCAAACATCATAGAGATAATTTTCCAGGACATCGTCAGATGAAGATAAATTTCGTTGACATGATACATTTGAATGTCGATAATCTAAATATCGTCGAGCATTCAATATTTCTACTGTTGCGTTTCGAGCGAATGTTTCATTGTCAAGCTCAGATGACTTTATTGGCATGGATGATGATAAATAATAGAATGTGTCTATTTCACCACGGAATCTGATTCTTAATTGATTTTCAACTTTTATCCATGTATCTCTCCGTAAAGATAGTTTTCCTGTTACACATACGGCAGCACGTCGGTGCCTCTTCGGTTTTCGGTTATCTTTTGGTGATAGTCTGAATGGTGGAGGTTGATAACCAACACGAAGCAAATCTTGAAGCCAAATATCGATATAATTTACTTCACTCATTTGCCAAAATCCTTGTTGCGCAATGTCATTTGCTAGAGCTCGAATTTTTTCAAATACTGATGTTGAAGAAGATTTCCAAGAAGCAAGAAAATGAACAAATGCCGCAGCTTCATAATACATTTGTTGTTCGTCTTTCATATCTTTCAGATAACTATGTACGTTTCGCTTTTGCTCCACAGTCGGCCCTGCAAAAACGAGTCTTCCTCCAATATCCCAAAGAAGCCTCTGTACCCAAAATCCTCGCCATATGTCACATACACGAGATGTTGTCGTGATCGGCAGGATTAAACCCCAAAAGGCTTCATAATGAGTAATCGTATTCTGAGTATTGTATGGTGAAAAGGTGAATGCATCTAGCGCAATAGGAGTCTGTTGAGGATCGAATTGGATGTGGCCCAGACGAAATGAGTTTGTCAAACGATAAATTGCATCAACATCAGGATCGAGATCGGCTAAAAACTGTTGAATATATGCAGAAATCGGCTCGTCATTACGTCGTAACGAACTCCAACCATCTTCAGTTACATTTTTGAATTGTTGAAGAGGAAAACCTCGTGGCCAAATATTCGGTTCACCAAATGATCCATAGATATTCACGAAAGAAGACCGTTTTCCATGAAAAGCTGCTTTCGATATATCGATTGGAGAACTCAATTTTGGTAGAACTTTGATAAACAAATCCTTAAGAACGTTATCGTCATCGGTTTCAAAAATCACTTTCGCTCCACATTGTATTGCTACCAGATATCCAATCGTTTTTCGAGCATAAGAATTTTCAGGAATATACTGAACAATACTATAATCTAATCGTTTCTGGTCAGACAGACTTAAATAAATGAGTTTTTGACGTTGTTTAAAAGGAACATGAGAAATCCAATCCAACGGAGTTTTTCGATCAGCAATAATAACTAGCATCCAATCATCAAGTAATAACAAACGTTTCACAGCGAATGTTGGATAGAATATTGTAGTTAGCACAATCCAATTGCTGCTTGTATTTGTACAGATTGATTGGTTTGATTTTCGGGTGAGAGTTGACCTCTCAAATATTGCACCATGTTTTACGTAAAAATATTTATAAAAACTATTAAGAATTAATGTAGTTAGAATAGTTGATAAAAAAATTAGAATATAATTTATTTTAATAAACAATGATCGACGAAATATCATCAGCGAGTTAATTTATACACAAATACAAAATCTAGAAGACACAGGAGAAAATAACAGTCGAAAATTTGATATACACAGACCAGATTCAATTCCTTTTGTCCTTTAGGAGAAAAATACGCGACAGCAGTTATAGATCATAATGCGTCTCATATATTCACCAATCTATTCATTATAGTATAGGACAATTGAATTTCCAAATATTTCAGCAGAACTTTCATTTATATTCATGTTATTGCTTACCTAGATACAAACTGAATTCATTGTAATAAAAGAGTTTGGTGTGTACATGTAGTAACACGTGCTTTTACTTATAATTTAATGCATCGCAATGCAAGCATGCAGTCTATTCTCTTTTTGTAAACGTTTAGTGGTGAAAATGCATTGCGCACGTTGTTGAAGAAAAGTGTTTTTTGAAACGAGCATTCCTTCTCACTGGATTTTTCTTCTCGTAAACAATACATAGAATATACTTCCAAAAGCACAGTCATTCTTTCGTTAATTAATTCAAAATCGTAGCTCCGACGAACTCATCCATGCAAGATAAAAGATACCCTGACTCCTTAATGCTGAAGTTCCTTGGTGAATTTCACTAGACGTTTACTGATGTCTGTCTCGCCCTAAAACGAAAATAAAACTTAATCGAGTTCTGCTTGTCAGACAGAGGATTCGTCTAAAGATGTTCCAATGAATTGAAGAGCTTTCTTACAATTCAAATGAAAATAACTACTATTAATAATCGTACGTCTTCAAGTCGTTCTGCGAATTGAATACGGGGTTCAATTGCTTCGATATTACGATTCTCTTCCTTGAATTATCTTTGTCGAATTTTTTCACTGAAAATTCTCAGGACGTAAGTATCACGCGATGCTGAGGCCGATTCTTCAACGTTCAGTTCGTAATGACGTAACTTCTCGCATAGTTCTTCCTTCCATTCGACGAATGTTTGGTTTGTTTTCTGATGAGAGGAGTATAAGTCGTTAGTTGCCGACATGATAATTTTCTCGGCATCGTAATGAGTATTGAAGGCCGCAATAAAATCATGTATAAGTACCCGTATCGTCGGCGAATATTTTTGGCGAAGTTAGTGATGATAAGTAGTATTTGTTTCAGATCACAATTACAAAGACTTCTTTTTTTATTAGCAAGCCGTGGACCCTCGGACCATATAGACTCTAAAGGGACAATTTGATCACGATAAGGTTTTCATGTTGTGGCTATAGGATCAACAGTCTGTAGCGCAGGAATCGTTGAATGAGCCGATGTTGTCTTCATAGCTACTGTCGAAAGGCTAGAATCTTGTCAAAGGTTTGTGAATACAACGAAACGAGAAAACAAACGAAAAGCACAAAGAAAGAAGAAAAGAGTAGTGTTGTGAAACAAACGATTACACAAGAGGAAACAACGAAAGGGAAAGAGAGAGAGAGAGAGAGAGAACTGGAAACATACTCACATCCACACTCACCCCTACTCTGATATGAACATACGGATACAGGCCACGCAAGTGAGACTAGAGATAATTCACTCGTGTGTATCAACGGTCAACTTAATGAATTTGATGTGAATAATACTTGTTTTGAGAAAAATTCATATAATCCCATTCATAGTTATTCGTGACTCTTATCATCGTTTCCTGTTATGAACCCACAGAGCACAAAAGAATGATATGACATACGTCAAATATCGCTCATTGTTGTAGAAATGATTTTTTCCCTTATATTTATTGTGCTAATCAAATTGGTTTTATCAGCTCCTTCATAATCGTGAGCCACGGGGGCCGAACCAAAATAGGAAGGCAGACAGAATAATTAGAACTCTTTAGTTACGTATTTTTTTATTTATTAGGTAAGCTGTGAAGAATACATATTACATACAAACTACAAAAAACTGCTAAAATCAAACAATGGTATAAGAGTTCAATTTCGGTAAAACTCTAGCTGACTCGAGACGTGCTCATTATGTCTGATTTTCGTTGGTTTTGACCGTTCCCGACGAGTTTCTGTAGGTTTTACAGCTTCACTTCGACCCTTAACCTCATATGCCGTCTGTCCATGATTAACAAGAACTCGACGAATCCGTTCATGAGTCAAATCATCCATCGAAACATTTCGGAACAGACTCAAGAATTCCGCATGTAGTTGTTTGTCGTGATCTTTGTAGACCAGAATCTCTTTTCTATCTCGACCCATAACTTTGGCAATTTTGTCTTTGTCTAACAATCTCTGAATGCTTCTGTCTGCATTTCGCGTCGAATCGTGCACATCTTCGACTGTGATTGGCTTGGCACACGTTTGATGGCAAGTTTTGAACAGGCTGAGAAGTGACCGTACTTGTCGTTCTCCATGATCAAGGTGCAACGGGGGTTTATACCGAAATTTCACAGAATTACCAACAACATGCGTATGAATGCGTGGATTATCTGGAAGTTCATGAGAGGCGAGCCAGTACTTTGAAGAGGAATCTAATGAGAGCTCTTCACATTGTTTTTCAAGTTCATCAAGACTTAGATAAGGAGAGTCGGGATTAGCTAAATAGATCGATCGAAGACATTGGACAACCTTAACCAGTTGCGCAATTCTGTTCGATTGACAATGGTTTGTATGACTAGTCGACGTCGTGAGTAAGCGTTTTAAAGGTTTGTCCTTTTTTTTCTGTTCTAGTAACGATTGCATGTTTCTTTTCGGTTGTATTAGTTGATGGTTGTCTCGAATATATAAACTTATGTTGTTACACATTCTGTGCAGGAAAGGAAAAAATCCGATGCGTCATGAATGTAAATTTCCATTGGATTTTTTGTCGTACTGAAAGCATAGGTTTGGGTATTTCCCTCTGAGTCATAATGTGGTGCA
Organism: Adineta ricciae; assembly: GCA_905250025.1. Taxonomy (NCBI): domain Eukaryota; kingdom Metazoa; phylum Rotifera; class Eurotatoria; order Adinetida; family Adinetidae; genus Adineta; species Adineta ricciae. The sequence goes on from CAJNOJ010000432.1 coordinate 60,708, forward strand.
TTACCAGTGTTACACAGATTGTCATTTTAACGTAGAAAAGAATAAAAAAAACTCAATTTGATGTATTATACTGGAAATTTTAAGATCTTCATACGATGTTATAAAAGGAAGGATATAGTAATCAGGAGCGAAGAAAGCAACCGCATAGTCGTCGTTATAAACTGAAGTTCTCTTGTATTTCTTCATAGACCCATTCGAAGAACTGAACATTTTGAAAAATTCTGTTTTTCGATGATGAAAAATCTGTAGGAATGATACTGTCTCACCGTCAGTAACTTTCGATTTATAAACAGTTAGATAATTATCTATCAAAAGTTGCCTTTTACATTGAGAAGAGATAAAAAGCAAAGGATATGAAAAGACTTGTAAATGAATTAGAATAAGTGCCAATGATTGTATAAGAATCTATTTAAGCATTGGTTTGTTTTCTTTGTTGGATAATTTCTAATAATTCATCAGCATCTTGAATTCGTTTTTGATACTTATTGCTGGCACTATCTGGATTGGAATGCTTTATTTCTGGCAAGTATATCAATCGTAATTCATTTGCTTTTTTCATACACTCCAAAGCTTCTTCAAATTGATCAAGTTTATAGTATGAGACGCATAAATCGTTGTATGTTGTGATAAAATCAGGATGGTCCTGAGGAAGAGAATGTTTTTGAATTTCCAAGGCTTTTTGAAGATATTCATTGGCTTGTTTATAGTCTTCTTGTCGCGCATAAAATGTTGACATATATTGGTACGTTTTAGAAAATGACGGATGATTATGTGGCAAAGTGTTCAACTGAATTTCCAAAGCTCGTCGACACATTTCCATAGCTTCTAAATCACGCTTTTGCTCCTGATAAACAGCAGCAATATTGCGATAATCACTATCAGCATTACAACATTCAGCCTGTTCTGGATGTTGTAGACTGATATCTAACAGTTTATTATAGTAGAAGAGAGTCTGTTCTAAATCACCATGTCTTTTATGTAATGTGGCTTGTATACTGTAAATAACGAGTACCGCTGGATGATGATCAGAAAGGTGTTTGAGATCTATTTCGACTGCTTTTCGATAATATTCTTCAGATGTCTCCGTATCGTTCATAGAAGCATAAATATCTCCTAGTTCATTATAAATATAAACACGTGTAATCGGATCCTCCATTAACTGCGCATCTTGCATGGCTTTCTTCAGATAAGTAATTGCTTTAGTATATTGTGCTAATTCGTACAATAATCTCGCTAAATGAATTTCTGGTGTAAATTTATCCAAACCAGTCTTCATGTAATCGATTAGAGCTTTTAGTTCCTCATCTTCTTCACCGGTTAATTTTATATGAATGTACCACATATTCGTTCCCGTAGATTCGATCGAAAGTATACGGAAAACTGCACCCATGGTAAATAGAAGTTCACCTTCAGTGTCGCCGAACGCACTTTCTGATGAAATATTTGCATAGGGAAACTTATTTATCGCCGATTCAATATCAATTTGAAAGAGAATACTTTGCATATGCATTTCAGTACCATTGCCAGCGAACATCGTCGCTAATGGTTTTGATACTGTTGTAGAAAGAAAATTAGCGACAGAAAGAAATCCATTGAGATTATTTCGTAACTTTTGGTCAAATTCTTGAGTGTTTATCAACTGTCCACGGTAAACAGTGATGATACTTTTACTTTCTTCCGGTGTTTGTGTTGACACTTGTCTAGAATGAAGATCCGTCAATTGTTCGTGGAGATCTTTGATAAAATATCGTAGTGAATACAATATATCAATGTCTTGTTCTCGTAAAGCTTTGTTTAATAGACGATAAAGAAATGTATTACGTGTGTACCAATAGAGCGCTTTATTCGGACGATAGTTTTCTTCGAATTCCTGAATATAACGTAGCTGTGCTTCATCATCAATGTATTGCTGACGGCAAAACTTAATCATTTCAGCTTGGCTTGAATCCATGGCCAGTAGAATATCTCTTGCGATTTGTGAATACATAAAATCTGTTTCCTGCCTCTTCGAATCAGCATTGTTGTTTATCAGCATTAATGATGATTGACGCGTTGCAGTCGTGACAATTGGCAATGGTGTGCTTGTAGATATACGAAAATCATCACAAGCGAAGCGTCTGTAACGAAATTCTTGTTCCATATTCATCGCACACAAGAGTTGATTAACTAAAGATTGATAATCAGTNATCATGTTTTTGCTCTAGATAGATCGCAGCAATACTTCGATAATCATCATCTCACCCACCCTCATGGACACATCAATATCGATTTGAAAGAAAATACATTGCATCTGCATTTCGGTATATCATTCCCAGCGAATATCGCCGCTAATTGTTTTGAGACTGTTGTAGAAAGAAAATTAGTGACTGAAAGAAATACATTGAAATTTCGTAACTTCTGCTCAAATTCTTGAGTGTTTATTAATTGTCCATGATAAACAGTGATGATATTTTTATTTTCTTCCATTGCTTAATTGACTGATCGAAGTCTCGATAGTTTTGAGTCCAGACAGATCTCCTGGTCATTTCACAGTGTCTACAAAAGATTTAACTCTATCGTCAATACATATCTTTCTTTCATACACCGTAAGCGTTTTAATGAATTATTAGTTTGAAGAAGACAAACGGTTCCTATAGAAATATTTCACAACTAGTGGTGATTGATCGTCCGCATTTTCTTTTGACTGTCATGTTCTGCAATAAGCTCAATCTATCTTGAGAAAAATCTGCTACTGAACACATTCACATTTATTATTCTTCTATAAACGTAAACAATCGACACGTTAAAACTCGGATTCAATGGAATCAAAGATGCTCGCGCACAACATCTTGCTGCTTTCTTACAGACTGATACAATTATTCTCATTTCACATTTTATCTCTTATCTCTCTTTTCGTACATATGGCGCACTAACACAGTCGTTTTGATCTTGTTCTTCTTTCTCAATAATACCTTTCCCTACATACACATAGGCACTCACCGAACTCAATCATCATAGAAATGCTATTGATGTTATCGACACACAGCACTTTGCTGCAGCTTTATAAACGAATTTGGTGATTCAGACCATTATTATTGTCGCCCCTCTATTGTAATTTCCTATACAATAAATACTCGCAACATTACATCTTCAATTTAATGAAGCCAGAAATGCAGTAATTCGTTTTTGACGATTCCATGTCTTCTGCCTTTTTATTCTGCTTCATTTGTCGACACTGAAAACATTGATACTTGGAAGTAATCAAATCGAAGATGTTGGTGCTCAGTTGTTTGCCTATGGATTGCTAAACAACGCAGTAGTTCGAATTTTCTTTTCATCTCTCTCATTTTTTCTTTTTGTTGTTACACAATAGACACTCATCATATTAGATCTTGATTACTGTGGAAGCGGATCTACTGACCTAGTATATCTTGTTGATGCATTACAAAAGAATACAGTACTTCCCATTGTTTCTGTGAGCACCACATCGCTTTTCGCTATGTAAATACTCATCAAGTTGAACCTTTCTCGAAATCCTATTTTAAATGAATATGCAAAGCTAGTGGAACCGCAGAGTAGTATAGGAGAAAATCTTGATTCTGTACAGACTGCTTTGGTTTATGTGAAATTGTATTTATTTTCAAACTTGAAGTGCTTTGAGACTTGTTTTACGTTTGATGAATTCAAATCTACACAGGAGAAGTGAAACAAAAGTGTTTTATGTTTCGTTTGTAATGAAAAACAAATTCAGAACGGACGAAACACTTCAACATTCATTCTTTTTTTGTTTCGTACCGCAAACACAGCGTAACTTACACTTATCGATTTTCATTCTGATAAGACGGTCTGTGGTATGATAATATAACATCGGCGAAATTTTCTCATGAGTCTCATTTCAGAATATTCAAAATGACGAATTACAATCCAATCGATGTGATCAACAAAGAAATCGGATCTGAAGAATGTCGACGATTGCTCGCGAAAGTCGACAAAATGCGAGAAATCCTGCGACAGGAGAAATTTTCTCTGCCGCAAATCGTCGTCGTTGGTGAACAATCAGTAGATTTATTTCATTAAGCTTTTCAACAATCGAGTACTTCGATTTTCTTCTTAGGTAGGAAAATCTTCGATACTCGAGGCGATTAGCGGTATTGAGTTGCCTCGAGCACAAGGTATGTGTACACGTTGTCCATTGGAACTGCGTCTGAAGCGAACTCCGTCGAACAGAAATGATTATGCTACAATTCAATGCAAAGATGTCGCCGAATCGATCTTAACAGATCTTTCACAAATTTCTGCTGCAGTAATTGAATGCACGAATCGATTGACTGGGGATTTAAGCAGTGTTTCTTCATCGCCCATTTTTCTTACAGTTTATAAACAAGACATTCAAGATGATTTAACACTAATTGATTTACCAGGTTCGTGAATTCTATCGATCCGTATTGAAGCTGAGATCGATTTCGTTCGTTGGTTTTAGGAATTGTTCGAGCACAAGAACACGGTCAAGCATCGACAACGACTTATCAAGATATTATCAAATTGATTCATCAGTGTGTTGCATCTCCAATGACGATTGTTTTACACGTCATCCCATCATGTATCGATTTTACAACATCGGAATCCATTCGAATCTGTCAACAATATGATCCACGATGTTCGATGGAATATTTCTCCTCACAGAAACAACAAGTATTTCGAAACAAGAAATACTCGACAATTTTTTCCCTTTGGTAACACAACAGGTAATCTCTTCGATTCACCACGATTGAAATCGTGATAGGTTTAATGATTAGTCATGGTTTTCGAAACGGATTCTTCGTCGACACAGTTTAATCTTTTGTTAAATATCGGTAACAAGCAATATGTTATTCTCAGTAAACCACGTTTTGATAGTCTATGACACCCATACGATCATGAAACCAGTATTACAATCGATAAACGACGATCTAATGGATGATCTAGCTGTGTTATATTGTGATAGAGCGATAATCATCTTTCTGTCAACTGAATACGAATGTCTCGATCTAAATTATTTCTCGTTTGAGACCAATCTTGATAGGAATAATACTGTGTCCAAAACCATTGAAAAGCGTCGATTGCTGTGAGCGTTGTTCTAGATTCTGTTTGCGACAATTAGATACTGCTTTGCTTTTCATACTTGAAAAAGCTCCACTTCTTCAGACATATTTTCACCTACACTCACCCTATTGCAATGAAATATTCAGACAAACTGATTTTTATTAAGTTCAATACTTTCGCGAAAATACAAAAAGTGTCATGGAAATACCATTCACACAACTATCATTATACCCAAATATTCAAACCAACAATTTTTGTTCTTCTCCTATGAGGATAAGACATTATCACTTCATAGGATAATGATTCTCCAACCAAGCCGCTTTGATCTAATGTTTTCATATACCTATCCAAGTCCATCTGATATATGATCCCTAAAGTCATACATACTAACTTCGGAAACAAATTGCGCATAGTAACAATAAACTCCAGCAAAGTTTCGGGAAACTTCTTTCGATATTCATCATTACAGATAAAACTCAAAGTTTTCAGAGACGGATACAATTCAGCTAGTTCCTTGAAGAAAGTCGAATGATAAGTACATGAATACTTAGCAATGTCTTCTGCATGAAAATGAATAATTCTCGATGAAGTTTGTGATGACGTGAGTTTTCGTAATTCTTGTATAATATCTTTTGTACAGTCGGTACAAACACTCAGTGTATTCAATTTCGGTGATATTCTTAACACCCATCGTAAGAAAGAATATTCATCGGTATCTACTAATGGATATAAATAATGGTCTTTGCCTTGCCATCGAAACATGCAGTTGAGCGACAATTTAGTCAAGTTTTCCAATATAGTCAAGTCTTTTACGATTTTAAATAAATGAGTTAGACGAAACCGTAACGAATCATAATCGATTTCCAATGATTTGCAAGTACGAAAGTCGTTTATGTCCCTGAGCTGAGTAAATTGAAGATAAGCCGATAAATGTCGATTTTTCCGAACATAATCAAATGGCTGTGATTTGGGTTCAGTGAAGAATGCGTATCTATTGTATTTACCCTCAACGTGTTCCACATGAGGCAAAAATCTTGTATCTGGTTCATCCGATTTTTCTATATAATAATGGAAACTTTCGAGATACGGAAAATGACGTACTAGAGCGGTTAGTTTATCAAAATCTCCGAAATCTCTAGTCGCATCGAATAGAATTAAAGTGAATTTAACTAGTGGAGCTTGAATAAAATTGCTAAGAAATTCCTGAAGTTCATCGTAATCTGTTGGAAAAAAATTCCGTTTTTCAATGTGTAACTTTTTTAGGTGAATTGCAGAAAAGGAACTGTTAAAGCGAAATTGTTTTATTGCCAAGTTTGCCTCGGTCAAATTTGGTATTAATGTAAAGAGCATGGGTAGATTTCTATTGCAGTAATCACGCAGACTAACGAAGAGACGTTTGACATGAATTAATTTCCTACAACTATCAGCAATTTGAAATTCGGGTAGATCTACGAAGTGAAGTGTCGTTAAATTTGACGTTGCTTGGGTGACGATCGTTTTTAGCATATCATCATTTTTTATTGTTAGTTTCAAATGAGAAAGCGATGGTATCGATAGTAATATTTTGAGAAACTCGTCAGAATCATTGTTTTCATAAGATTTAATTAGCTCCACTGATTCCAAATTGATAAACTGTGTGATTCGACGGTGCAACAACTTTGACTGAAGTTCACTACCAAGTTTCAGTAAACAAATCTTACGTCCATGTTGACTGAAAACATAATCAATAAATCGCAAGTATGGCTTGTACGGATAACAGAGGGTTGGATTCTGACTCGTGAAGTTCATTTCATAGAAACATGGTGTAATTAATTGTTCAAAACGTGAATTGAGCTTTGAGAAAGCATAGAGTAAATCCATTTTATGTAAGTAACGAAAAATAATCAAAAATATTTCGTCAGGTAGAGTTTCCAGAGTGGTCATCTTGGAAGTTTTAAAATTTTGACGTAAAAACGACAGTCAAACAAAATATATACGATTTATCGATTGAAATATTTCAAATCGTTACGAGAGTCACATCGAAGAATATAATAAAACTGATGAAATATTCGAAGAAATTCTTCATTACTTTCTACCGTCGATGTGTCATGAAATTTCTTTCATGCATAAATGTGAAAATGCCATGTACTATTGTGCAATACTGTACACTTTTACTTTTCGCTCTTTTAACGCGCAGATAGTTTCGTTCGTCGTTCTCTACTCCCCTTTTATTCCATTCTGTATTTTTTCATCCTCTTGCCCGAATTGCAAACTTGTCCAATACGATCTAGAAGTTTTTTACATTGATCGTATATCTATATTTTGTTCTTGATTCACATTCCTTAGTCATCTGAATATGGCCAGTAGCCTCTTTCGCTTTTTCATCACCCTGAAATACATAAAGCATGATTATAAATATAACCAACATCGTCGTAGTTAATTACTTGATATTTCAGATAAAATTGAAAACAAGAAGATATGGATTGACTTGAAAAGTTGAAACAAATGTTTTAAAAAAAAGATCTACCGTAAGAAAGTTTTAAGAGAAGAACGTTGGTTAATCGAATATCAAACAAAAGTTTTCATTTATTTGAAATGCGAACTAATTTGTCAATACCATAGATCACGTAAAGATTCAAGTAAATTTCTACAACTTAGTAGATCATTTTTTTCTTATAGTTCATTCAATGAACATTCAACTATGTTTTCCATAATATATTTAGTTTTGCTAATGAAAATCCAAAGATTATTTTTCATAAAATATAGATCAGTGAATAACAATAGTCGTGATGTAAAATGAGTTTTATCATTAAATAAAAGATTCTCAATAAAACACGATTTCATTTAGTTTTGTTAATAGATTTTCTTTTTGAAAAAAGAAAGAAAATAAATTGATCTTCTGTTTGTTTATAAACGCATTCTTAATAAATTCATTTGATATGAAAATATTTGAATTAATTAATTCTTAATATATAATTGTATCTAATATTAAAATTACAAATTAAATAAAAATAAGAAGAATTTTGTTTTCAATAGATTTATTCAATATTTTAATGTGTAAGATATAGAAATATCAATAAAAAATTGAATTCTTCAAATATTTTTAAATATTTTATTTGAAAAAAAACAGGAAAGGATTTTTCTTTCCAACATATTCTATATCTAATCATTATTGTCTTTAATCGTTCATAATTAAAAACTTTCTTTTTCTTTAGTATGGAGACTCTAATAAAACATTTTCCAAATGACTTTTTTTTATAAAGAAATTCTTGAAGAATAAAAAGAAAATATAAATGTCAATAATTGATCAATACATTCTAATTGAAAGATTTAATAATGAAGAAAGATTATTTTCAATATTACAAAAAGATAATTATAAAACTTAACACGTGTTCTTTTTCTCTTTTCATTACGATAAATATTTGATAAATAAGCAAAGAAAATGAAAAGCTATTCGTTCTATAAATACATAAAACATGTTAGTGAGGTAAAAAGCATAAAGATAAATCATTCAACCATTACAATAAATATATTTTCTTTTTTATCAACTTAATTAATGATACAAGAAGAATCTCTTCCTCAACGTTTTCTTGATGCTGATCAAGAATCTCAACAAATTTTAATACCAATTAGTGGATATGAAAAATATCCACTTGTATCTTTAAAAGAATCTATTCAACCAATTAAGTCTTTATTATATAATTGTGATACAATGATTGAAGTGGCATTAAGAAATTCTCGTCAACCAAAAGATGGTTTAACACAAGATGAATGAGCATCAATTCATCTCTATACAATGCAATGGCCTCCATCATATCCAAGTTTATTTCAATTAACTTAATGAAAGACTTCGTTCAGAAGATCGAACTTCTCTTATACCATGGTTTTCTTATTTAAAATTATTTCTTACAGCCTTATATAAACTTCCATCATATAAAGGAACAGTGTGGCGTGGTGTTAAAGGTAATTTATCTGATCAATATAATGAAGAACATTTCTGGTGGGGATTTAGTTCTTGTACTGAAACAATATCAAGAATTGAAACATTTATAGGAAATAATCAGACAAAAACTATTTTTAATATTGAATGTTCATATGGAAAATTCATTCAATCACATTCATATTATCGTCGAGAAAATGAAATTCTTCTTCTTCCTGGTACTTATTTTCAAATCGTTGATAAAATGAAAGTATCAAATGATTTATTTATAATACATTTACGTGAAAAGATGCCACCATTTCAAACCATTACATCACCATTTCATGATTCTTCATCAGAAATTGCATCAATAACCAGTTCGGTAACTGTTAATAATGCAACAAATAATTTGGCAGGTAATTTCATTAAATATTTTATTGAAATCTTTATTTGAGCGATAATTCACCAATAATGATTTAATATTCTACAAAATATTATATATTAGAATATACTGTCATATCAATTTCAATTCTATGAAAAGAAAAAGAAATAAAAATGATCCTCTGAAAAACATAAATGAACACAAAATAATTCAGACAAGATTTGAATTTTACTTTTTATCCTTTATAATTATTCGAAGGGTTTTTCAAATCTTGTAAATTAAACAAAGTATTAATCAAAATAATACAGACGAAGTTTTTATTTAATCTTTCATATTCATTTTATGAACCGATAATTGAAAAATCTCAATATTTTCATTTTAATCATTTTCATATATAACAAATTCTTTTTCTTTTCTCTAAGTTGTTTTCTTAATAGATCAAACTGATCTTGTTATTTCACATAATTCTTCTAAACATGAAGAATTTAACAACAATAATCTAAATCAAACAATTTCAATATCAGTAAGTCATTTAACAAAACAAAAACTTCTTTCGAAAAAAAATCTTTTTATTATTTTAGAAATCAAATGCAAATAATTTTATGCAAATGAAAACAAATAATTCATCAAATATTTTCAAGAAATTCTTTTTTTCTCATAATCTGGTTTCATGAATTAAGTTTTAAGGTTCAGCTAATGCAAAATTACAGTAAATTTTTTTAAAATTTTTTCAATACATATTCTGATTCGTCTGATCACGCTGATCACGAATATCACGTTCCCGACGCTCAAAACTCCATCTTTCATGGAGAAAATCTCAAAATACTGAGAGAGCCTAAAAAAACGAGAAAATCGACATATGCCATAAAACTAATTTCTTTGAAGTTCTCTCACGAGATAGATGATTCAAACTAAGTTTTTCTGAATCAGCAATAAAAACTGATTTAGAAAACGATTTTTAGTTCATTTTGGAAATGAGGACTTGACCGTCGCTAGGCGACCGAGCCGATGGATATTCAGACTGAGTGGTTCATTTTGTAAACCTATCTAGTTTTTTTTAGAAAGAGCTATACCATTGATTCACACGTCATTAGAACCGCCAGAACACAAGCTTCAAAAGTATGAAGAGCTTTTTTCAAAATGTTTTTCTATTGTCGAGAAAATTGACTTTTACTGGGAAACTGAGAAAATAGGGGGGTATTGATTTTGATCGAGTTTTTCATTTTCAATTCAAATACGATTAAAATAACCTCAGATAGGTTTAAAATGATGCAGAATTCAATGGAAACATTTTCACAGTCGTAATGAGATGTCCAGAACCAGAGACCCTCCCTCTCCATCGCTTCCATTCAATAGTTTCTAAAGAACTCTTGAAGAAAACCATTTTTTCGTAAGTGTAGAAGAGTATATTCCTGATTGATAACACATGCAGTAGCGCTTGAATAGGACAAAATGAGCTGAAAGATCAGCCGCTCTGAAAAAAAGAAACCCCACCGAAAAATCATTAGTGGTTAATTGTCTGCCAAACCAGTATTGCTAATTCGAGTGTGTTGTTTTATAGTTCCACTAGCCATGTTACTGAGAAAAAGTTGTAAGACCTGTTGGTACGTCTGTCCACCTTTGTACGCTGAGAGACAACGCCAAAAACGACGAAAGAGTTTCATCTGTAGTTGCTTTTCCTTGAAATAAAGACGCGACTCCGCAATCAGACGACACATTGTTTCATAAGTTTGATCCGTACGAGATCTAACAAACTGTTTTTGACTACACCACAAGCCCTCTATCGCATTCAATTCTGAATGAAACTTCGGACAAAACATTACTTTAATATTATACTGGTCACCCAACTGTTCGAGACGTGAAGTCTAGGGAAAATAATGCAAAGAGTTTTCTAAGTTTAACGGTCAGAGATTATATCAGCGGACGCAACTTACAGTACTGAAAACAGGATGATCACCTAATAACTTTTGTAGTTCATTGAGTTTCAAGTTTGATGCTGTAGTCATCTTCAATTCTTTGGCAATTTCAAACAGCCCTTTAGACAGCCCTTGATTCGGCCCACTACGAAAATAACAATCAAGCGTTTGTTTTCTTCCTTGTGAGTCAACATAGTTAATGGTTTCGATTGGGCACCGAGTGCCAATCGATTTCCCAAAATCATTAACGGAATGTGATTTTGCTGTGTGTGTGCGAGCATTGTCTACAATAAATTCAATGGCATGATCTTTGAAGTCTCCTTTGTACTTCAACATTTTAAATATTCTCTCAAACTGTTCGAGAATCGTAGGGTTATCAAAATATGCATCATAGCCAACTAGAATTGAAGCAGTTGCTGTTCGTTGGATGTAATTAATATCTGACGGCGCTTCTAATTCGGGATACTTCTCCAAAGCTCGCTTGTATTCGTTTTCATCCAATTGAAAAAAAGGCCCAGCTGGATGCTGTATTATGAAATCACTAACCATGTTTGATCTCCCACGTCCTTTACTATGAAAAGGTGCTTGATTACCAAAGAACCAACGTTTTGCAGAAACTTCTCCAGATTTAAAGGTAGATTCATCATGAACTAGACGCATAAAAATCGAAGGATTCCGAATAGGAAAGTCTACTCCCAAAAAGTTCACTCACAGATAAGAACAGTAGCAGGAGTTTTGCTCGGTATTATCCATTTCGGAATGTCTCCATCTGTAATCGTATAGTAATGATCTTTTCTTTCGAGAAAGTAGCTAATAAATTTATCACGATGTAAAATGACGTCGGCTCTTTCATGACCCTCGAAATAAGGTCGGTTTCCATTTTGTTCAAAACGCGCACCCCATCGACGAAGATCTATGCGACAAGAAGCTGTTGAGCGAACAAGAGGAGAACCAGCCTCCTTCACCGTTTGTGTGACCAGATAATATTGTTCATCAATAAATAGAGCGAGATCGTTGGCTGTAAAATCAGCTGCTTTTCTTGAGCATCGTTCCATAGTAAAGGTTTTCGCTGATACTTCAATCTCAGGAAAGCAGTCGAAAAACTCATTACCCCGTTTTCCACCTCTGTTATCATTACAAAACTCATCAAAATCTCCAGATATAAAAACATCCGCCCATTTATGAGCTGTTTTACCATTTGTTCCTCCAAGTTCGATTAAGAAATCATCGCAATCTTTCCATTTAACGCCAAAATGACGCATTGTCATGTATAACAGAACACTGATGTATTTTCTCGGACATTTCGATTTACACAATTCGAATAAATCAGCCATATCGTTACGATATACTTTGTTCTTAAAATCCAATGGTTCTATATTTTCATCAGCATCAACTTCCATCTGTAGTTCTTCATTTGACTCAGAACCATCACTCTCCGTATTTAAACTTTCCTGTGAATAACGTCTTTGAATCAGCGATTTGCAATGAGAACGACGTCTTGACAGTTTGGGCATACACTCTAAAAAAAATCCGGCGTTTAATCAACCCTCAAAAAGGGTTTATGACTGAAAAATTTGTTCATCAACCTGATCTACCCCTAGATCAATCCTTTTTTCTTCAAAAACCCACGAAGGGTTTGTTATACGTTGCAAACTGATAAACCCAAGGGTTTATTCTCTATTGATAAATCCTTTTTCCATTGATCAGCTTCATCAACCCTCAGTCAAGGGTTTGTCATCACTGATAAGAAACCTGTCATTTTAGGGTTGATGAAGCTTATCTATGGAAAAAGGATT
>CAJNOJ010000433.1:0-43932 GCA_905250025.1 Adineta ricciae
AAGTTGTTCGTCTGTACAGCAGTACAACGATCGTCAAATTGATATACAATGTGCACAGAAAGTTATGTCTCAAATAAATTGTGTTGTAAAACTGGAGCAACAAATGCGAACGGAAGATGTAAAATATTTGGAATTATTGAACAGATTACGGAATGGGCAGTCGACAAGAGAAGATTATCAACTTCTTTGTTCACGCATTATTGGAAGTCCTAATTTAAAAATATCCCTACGACAAAACCCGTGGAACGAAGTATATTTTTAAAAGCGCTTCTAATTTTTCGTCTAATCGTATATTTTATAATAGGCTCCTATACTGGTCTTTCGCAACACTGTTCGAACTCAAATCAATAATCGAGCTGTTTTGAATAAGGCTATCGAATTGGGAGTCACGCCCATTGTATGTGTTGCACAAGATTATGTCAAGGGTGGTATAATTGATGATCCACGATTGCGCAAAGCAATTCTGGAACTTCCAGACAATAGAACAGAGCATCTTCCAGGTTATTTACCACTTGTACCGGGTATGCCTGTTTTGCTGACCGAAAATATTGCAACTGAATTGGGACTTTCCAATGGAACACGTGGTATATTTCGTCAGCTTGTCTATGAGGAATGTTTTCAGGATACTGAACTATATCAAAACAATTTTCCCGAACATACAAATTTTGTTTTACAACCAAAATATGCTTTGGTGGAATTTCCGAGCTGCAAGCTTGACTATGCGTTGTCTAAACTCGACCAAAAGATAATTCCTATCTGTCTTAGTGAACAAACTTTCCAATTTGATGCAAAAGAGCTTCTAACTGAAAGTACATCGAAAGCTGCAAAACTTACCAAACGGTCGACAAAGATTTCCATTAAACGTAAAGCGCTTCCTCTCGTACCAGCATACAGCATAACAACACATAAGAGTCAAGGTCAAACTCTTGGAAAAGTTATTATTGATCTCGTTGTACCACCTGGCCCAGTTGAAATCGCATCGACTTATGTTCCATTATCACGTGTTAAACGCTTGGAAGATTTATTAATTCTTCGTCCTTTTAAATATGAAACCCTGCAAGTACAACCATCGGCAGCACAACTTAACGAATTAAATAGGTTAGACACAATTGCTAAAGAAACGTTGAAACATTACAATGTTATTAAATGATTTCTTCGCACATTGACATTACATATCGGAATGACGTTTTATTAACAGTCGTGTATTCCTTACTTCGTTTATTCGTATATCATTTGTTTCAGCTTGACACGGTTCACTTTTTCTAAGACTACGTCTGTTTTTATAACCTAAAAAACGATATAAACCTCTGAACACGCTAGTGCATTGTGCACAAATTTATCTCATACAAAATTGAATATGTTCCAACGGCCTACAACAAGTCAAACTAAAAATAAAATAGAAAAAATATATCACCGAGAGATTGGAAGGGTTGTCTGCATAAACGAAATCTGTCTGTTTGACGTGAAACTTAGGTCTAGTTAGTTTTAGTGTATATTCGCCTCGAGATTGAAGCAAAAAGACAATGATTATAATTGTTGTAAAAATCAAAGCATTTATTTCTTGCAGTATAATATTCATTCAAAGTTTAACTGCAATGAAATATTGCCTCTGGTTTCGAAATTTTAATTCAATTCCGCAAGAAAAATAAAATCCCTAATTTTTCCAAGAAGAGAAATTTTCCTCTTTTGGGATTGTATAACCCCCCCCCCCCCCCCCCAAAAATAGAAGGCCACTCCCTATTACAAGGTCACTTTTGACCAAATTTTTTTGAACAACGCCCTGTAGGGGTACGGCGATTTTCCCATAGATTGACTTTGATTCGCAAAACCATAATAGAAGGCCAGTGGCCTTCTAATCTGGGAGGGGGGGCTTTACTGCCGAACTAAAGACTTTTCAGCTTCTAAATAAAGACTCAGCTACATACCCCAGTCGTGCTTCATTTTTAGTGATTAGTTCAAGTGATACACTAAGTTTGTTGTATACTTAGCACAATGATTAATAATCATCGATCATATTGGTGGAAATTCCACAAAAAATAGCTTGATTATTTTGTGTGAATGTCAACCTTCTAAATAATCTCCAACTTACTTGTTGACGACTGCAGTCAAAACTAGCCACTGTCAAAATACAGTATTTATTTTACTGCCCAGATATTTTTATATCTGTATATATCCGAGAGATATACGCAAGCTGTCGTATTGTTTATACAGCCTGTGTATGCACACTATAAGCTTCATAATATCAATTCCTTTCAGTAGAGGGTCAGCGATGTTGTCATCGCGTTACTTGTTGTTGTAACGGTAGTCGGTGTCGCTAAAACAAAAAAACGTTAATTTTTTATTGAATCAATTCATCAGAAAAGATCTCTATTAAAGGTTTTCCTCTGCTTTCAATTAAAATTATATCATGTTATATTTCTAGATATATATATATGTAAATATAAGATACTTTACCACATGTGTTTGTTGCTATGATAAACTTTTGAATTCTATTATTGTATTGATCAGTGACAACTAGGTTTCCATAACTATCAAAGCTAAGAGTTGTCGGATACCATAAGTTAGTCGGCGTGGTACCAGCAGCGGCTGAGCATCCAGCTATACATCGAAAACCGTTCACATCTGAACCTATAATACGATGGTTATTCGAATCTACTATGTAGAGATACCCATCAGCATCAAGAACAACCGAAGCGGGCCCATCAAGTACGATGGTATTTGCTGCTCCATTTCCTGCTAAAGTTATTCCACTTGATTGTCCTGATGAGAACTTTTGAATTCTATTGTTCTTGCTGTCGGACACATACAGATTAAGATAAACATCAACGTAGATTCCACGAGGATAATTAAGTGCAAATGACGTATTTCCCGAGATATTTGTACCAGCAACAATATCCCAAATGTTTGAAGAGTCATTTACTGATTTTGAGACAACTTGATGATTGACATACACCGAACAATAAAGGTAATTTCTGATGTCGACAAAGAGGCCCCAACAGCCTGCACATTCATACATTTCTGGCACACTGCCCGTTGAATTTGACGACCAATTGCCCACTTGATAATATGTTTGTCCACTATCGACATAGATATCGTAAGCATCTGTAACGAAGAGACTAGGTGAATAGTAGAAATTCTCAATGGATATATTTATTGGGAGTGCAAAATTTCCATTTTGCCCTACAATAATTGAATTATTTGTTCGAGTGGACACATAGATAGTGTTGTTTGTATCGACAAACGTCGCAAAAGGATATTGACCGATTGTGGTGCTATCCGCAACAGTTATAGCGGTTGAGTTCCACGATGCATTTGAACAAATTTTTGGCTGATTGTAGGAAATAGCTGACAAATGAAAGAAAATTATTAATAGTATTAGAAAAGTAATGATTCATATGTAGCTAACCATATTAGAGCACCATTCTTAGAGTATTACTGACGAAAAATCTGCAAAATCTTATGGGATTCCAGCTCTTCGATTCTAATCTGTCGGAGTAACAAGCAAAGCGTTCGACCATACAATACTCAAGGACTTTTAAGCGTCTATTACATACTGTTTATGAAGATCTATGAGACTGTATCTGTCATTTAAGAGAATCAGATGTATATCTTGTATAGAAATGGCACTTTATCTTTACTTTGTCACGTAAAGTAAAGAAAAGTAATATTTTAGGATTGGGTTTATTGTTGGTTGATCAACTCGTTATCATGTATCGATAAAGTTACCATATGTAAAAACTATTTGAAATTATTTCTCTACTAAGGATGAATGTGTTTGTCTCCTTCATCCATATTCATGCTTTCACCCACACATAAATTTCGTTTTTACATAGGTTTTCTCGTAAAGATAAATGTCTGGAAAAGTTAGTCACAAACAGTTTTAGACTTTTGTAAGTTTACACTGGAATTTTGTCAAACGCTTACCTGATATTTGTTTAATGGTTGATAAAAGCAGCCATGTGTTGAAAAAAACAATTCGTATCATTTTCATTATCTAAAATACAAGTCATTTTCATAATAATGAAGTAAAATATTTTGAATGCGTGAAGATAGTATGTCATTATTTCAAAACAATCCATTTAAAGAGAATAGAAAATGTTTAGTTTTATCTCTATGAAATATATGTAATCAAAACGTCTATAGTAAAATTTTATAGACATCAATAATTTGAATATATTAGCCTCCTTTCGATAGATCAGATGGAGATTAGCTTCTGTCAAGTAGGGTGAGTGTGAGTATCTTGCCATAATATGAAGTTGCCCTTGTGACAAGAGCTGATACAGTCGATTCAACTAATTCCGTGCTCTGCTTATCGATATCATCAGTATCTGTACTACTTCACTGTTGAGTCCGAAATGATTTGGTCAAAAATTTAAATTTAACAGAAATTCTCAAAACTTTATAAACGTTTATATATATTTATAAATCCGTCCGATTTATAAATCAGTTTTTGATTTATAAACAGATCCGGTGTTCGTGAGTTGTGCATCAGATGTTCAAAATCTAACGCAAAAATTAAAAACTTTGTGTAACAAAACTATTGTGAGAATTCTCTGCTATAACTTTACTCAGAATATCAGTTTTGTTTTTCTGCTACCTGTAACCATATAGAAGTTAGCTCACATTATAAACTGATTTCTAGTTTATAAATCAAAAACTGATTTATGAATAGACCAGATTTATAAATGTCCAGAATCTTTATAAATGCTTTAAATTGTCGACTCAAATTTACGATTTATAAATAACCCTATTTCGGACTCATCAATGTACTACTTCTTCTACATTTGTATACAATGAAGGAAAATCTACCCATGGACGCTAAAGGCTCCAACATGTATCTGTCAGTTTGGTGTTTCACGTAGGAACAAAATCTGACGTAGTGGTCATACTTCTAAGAAGCCATAATCTTGTCGGGTTCTTCAATGGAATGGCTGTGCTAGGTATATGAAGACCTGTACAGACAAGTGCACGAACAATACATCGGTTTTTCTAGGCACACAGTTGGTCTGAGTAGCTGCCGCAATACTGTTAGTCCTTCATTCTCAAACCGTTGAAAAAGAGCGTTTGCTCACTCTCTCTTTGTTTCTTCCACACCATCATACCACAAATCGAACTCGGATTATCAGATGGGAGAAGTAATTCCGCCTAGAAATACAATGGACAAGAATAGCCCACGGTTCCTCTCGAAAGAACTAGGAAACGTTTTGCCTCAGCTAGACCCCAAAGGGGTCAGGTTTTTCATCCCGATCCCAATCCCATCGGTATTATGATCGAAGTCAGGAACAAATAGGGCTATGGACAGCCCCGCCGGACTCTAGATTGCACGAATATTTAGATTTACTAGCATTGATATTTCAAAAGAGAAATAGATATAAATTCGTCTACTGTAACTAATGTAACATTTATTCGATCAGCTGTTAACCGTTCAAAGAAAACAAATAAACTAAGTCTTACACTTTTTTGCTCAGAGCTTGTAGTAAACTGTAAAATAAGTAAAGATAACTTTCTGTGATCAATAAAAATATTACATATCCCAGGAGGGACTGCACAGCCTATGCAGCAGACGTTAAATCTCTCACCCCACCTATAATCGCACTATATCCCATTTATTTCACATAATCACAAAATCTGTTGGTGCTTTCTTTTCATAATAATAAAATATGTATTAACCTAGTTTATTTCACAACTGAAATGTAAAAATAGTCATTAAAACCACAATGGACGTTCCGTAACGCAAACTAAGTCTAAATCTCGTTGCCTACAATTGTATTATCTTTGCATTTTTCACTAATCAGGAAGATGACAACACACTCTAGTATAGACCAATTTCCCCACTTCTTTACAGCTTTGATTTCTACTAAATCAAATAAATTGACTTACTTACTTCACTAGTATTACATTTTAACCGTTAAAAAAGCTGTGATATCCTACAGTAATTAAGATTGCCTACAAGAAAGAAAAGGACATTCTCGATCGTGTTCACTCAATTTGTATTACATTTTAACTGTAAAAAGGCTGTGATATTCTACAGTAATTAAGATTGCCTGAAGGAAGAAAAGGACATTCTCGATCGTGTTCACTCAATTTGTATTACATTTTAAGTGTAAAAAGGCTGTGATATTCTACAGTAATTAAGATTGCCTACAAGAAAGAAAATCAGAACTTTGCTGCTTGATAAGTATTGCATTTTAACCGTAACTAGGCTGTGATATTCTACAGTAATTAAGATTGCCTACAAGAAAGAAAATCAGAACTGTATTTAAGATCCTCTCCGACAAAAAGTTCACAAATTGTTTTAGAAGACCGCTCCGTAAAATTACTTGCATAAGTATTATGAAAAATTTACTCATACTGCTTTTCATTCTGAAATGCTTTTCTTTCCAATTTCCAATAATCTAATATCCACATGAAGCTAGTATTATATAACTAGTACTACGAAACGACAAAAATAGATAAAAGTCGTATGAAAATGAATCCCCGTTAGTAAAAATGAGTCTACCTGATGCAGAATCACAGCTTACATCGGTTGGATTCGTTTTTATGGGCAGAAATTCATTTTTACATTATGTTCTGTATTCTTGTTTACTTAAAATTTTAATCGCACATGTAGTCCTGGAGTGTACGATTTAAAACACAAGAACACTCATTCAAAGGTGGCCAACACGTGGAGACGAAACTATGTGGTCTTATATGTGTGTATTTTTACAATTTTGTCATCGTTTCACGAAATTTTTAAGTACTTAGTATTTTCTTGTGGTGAATGCCACATTATAATACTCCCCTATATTAGAAGACTGCCTTGTTTTAGACTACACACCAAGACATATTAGAAGTTTGCGGATCTTTTAATTTGCCGAGGGGTTTTGTGTATTCACTTTTTGAGTATACAAAAAATATATTCCCTATGCTAAAAACTAATTGTCAACTATAACTTACCTTTTTAAGTGTGATATATATCAGTTAGTATAAGTATTTCTATTTATCTGCAATACAAAATGTAAATTCAACATATTCTGTCAGATATTTTTCTTTTGTCACATTTCTGAAGATCATTGCATTTTCTACGGCGAAAATGCATTCAAGTTTTTTCATTGATAAACTAAATTGCTCTCTCTTTCTCTTTCTCTTTCTCTTCCTCTAATTTTTATTAGCCACTTGTAATTAAAAAAACATTCGATGCAATATTTCTTTTAAATAACAAGATAAGAAAAGATCTAGTTGTAGGATGACTAATTATGTAGAAGTAATTTTCATACATAGTTACACAGGTAAGTCTTTTCTCATTTTTCCTATTCGATTAATAATAGTATTGAAGATAGTTCCTGGAAAGCCTCTTGTATTTGATATATTGAACTAGCCGTTTCTTCTTTTCTATTGCATTATATTTATTCATAATCGCTATCATCAGATTGCTTTAAATTCACTTCCAACAAATATCATATAATCAAAATTTCTAATATTGTTGAAGATTATATCGTGAAAGTTTTATATCACGACTGATGCCATCCTGGAGTAATGACGGTTGTGAAAGCTAATGGCATAAAGTGCCGTTCAATCCACTGTATGTATTTTCTTTGTATCAAAAACGTTAAGACTGTATTCTTCATCTTTAACGACGGCAAAGCATGATAAAAACTGTTGTAATTAAATATTAACTTCAATTAAAGAAAAAGTCTTCTACTAAATTAGCTTTTTCAAACACTTTGTATTCCGCTTTTCCTCTCATATTTAAGATAGTGTAAAGTCGAACTATACGTTGCTTCAAATCAGAGGTAGGACGCAAGTACATGTGCTTGTACTTGTAGTAGAGTAATTTATACTAGGGGTGGATCATTTCCGTTAATTTGAAATTAGCGTCAACGGCAACCCGTTAACTGTTAACCGTTAATATTAACGTTAACGGTTGGTGTTAACGTTAATATTAACAATTAACGCGTTACACTTAACCGCTAATTTCCACTTAATTAAGTGATTAACGTATAAGAAACATCTTCTATTACTTCAGACGCAATTGTAGATCCATTCTGACTCCGCATCTATAGATTCATGAACGAAAACTCAAAGGTCCATGGTTAATATCGCACAACCGGAGTAAAAACACTGCCTCCTTGAAAGGAAATAAACAGCCAATGCAGATCTCTGAAGGTCAAAGAAACGTCCTTTTATAAGGCGTCCCTAGTCGATTTCCAGCGAAAATAAGCTTTTGAAAAAAAATCGCGGTCATCGCTGATTGCCCGAAATCGACCAATCCGAGCACAGACAGTGGTTTTTCGCCTATTTTCAAGGGAAAACCCCATGGTTACCTATACTAGAATGATAGACCGTACTCGATTACTCCAACATTGGCACAGGTAACCAAGGGGTTCTCTTTGAGAATAGCGAAGAAAATGGGCAAATGAATCCTGTAATCCCATTGGTCCATTTTTGTATCTCTTCGGAGGTTGAAATATAGGTATAAAGTACTCTACTAGAAGTACAAGTACAAGTACTTGTACGTGTACTTTGTGCACGTGTACTTGTCCTACCTCTGGGGTGGCGATAAAGATAAAATGCTTAGCCACATCTACACTCACACTCTTCTATATATGTGTGTTATACATTGATTTTAAGCAGAATTGAATAGGCTGTCATCTCCACACTTCTGATATGAGAACCCACAAATTCAGCTTTTATGAATACTTTCAAAGATTGTATCCTGCTGCATTAAATCAAGAAACTGTTTACGATTCGTTTTGATGCTTATGTATTTTATAAGGAAATCAAACTTTCCTGAGAAGAGAAAGTTTTGCAAAATTCGAAAGCTTCTTCTGGCAATGACTTTTTTAGATCTAGTGCTGACAGTTGTTTTAGAGAGACAATTCTTTATGCGCTATCCAATAGCCGGATCGCAGTTTTTGGAAAATATTCATAACGAATTAAATACGGCTTTTAGGAGGCGGATTCTTGTTAAAAACCGATATTTTAGTGGTTCCTGCATGAGTTAGTGCCTGATCCGAAGTAAAACTGAGTGTCAATGCTGAGGTAACTTGCGAGGGCTACAAAACTAGCATAGTTCAAAGTTGCCGGTACAATGTCAAAGTATATATGGGCGAATTTGCGTCGAAGGCCCCACAAGTAATTCACGATTAAGGCATAAGAAAAGAAGAATTTACATACAATATAAAGAAAAAACATAGTAGCTCAAGTCATGATGTCTCTAAGCCCATTTGTTTCAATTAGTCTGACAAAAAGTATTACAGTAAAACCAATCTACAGTGAACATCTGTGGGACTTTTCAAAATCGTTCACATTAGCAAGGTGATCATTTACGAGGGGTGTCATGCAAAATACAAGGGAACTTTAAAGTTGCGAAATCAACTATTCTGTTTTCAATAGTACAATTACGACTTAGTTAGTTTGAGTTGTTTTATTTATTCTCATGAAAAAAGTAGTCTCTTTGTGTTTTCCAAAACCCACACCGAGTCCAGTGAGTATTAGCTGCGAACATTATCCGAAGATATCGATTTGTATCTCCATAGTTTCAATTCAGAACACTGCATGCACTTATACATCAAGAGAAATGGCAACATATCCCCAAGCTTTCGATGTGAAAAATTAGTATGTCGATATCTTCGATAAAGTTTCTTTTTTCTTCTAAGGTGAGATTATAGTGACATGATGAGTTCAGTAAGATGCCAAACAAAAACGGCGACAGACATAACACAATATGATTAGTTTATTCGGATTTCAGTCGTCTATTTGATATAAATTAGTGGTCAGCTGTATTCTTTTCAGTCTAGTCAAAATATGATGAATAAATACTTCGGAGAAGAGAGATGACAGACGAGAAAATTCATCTTCTCCACTCTCCAGCTATTTCTCTATTGATCAGGATGCCATAACGAATCAATGATATAGGGGGAAAATGTCTGTCGATAGATGGCGCGAGACACAAATGTTCATATTAAAGAGGTTATAAACGCAGTTGGGACCGGGGAGTGTTCAGTATAACAGGTGGTCATTAAGGAGAGGTGTTCACTAAGAGGAGTTTTACTGTATTACAGATATTGTAGAGGAAAGAATTATAGGCGCACTCTCTGGATTTAGTCTTACATGATTCTCATCCGTTCAAAAACTACCAATAAAGACAGTGATAGTTGGTTCACAAGATTAATTATTATAAAAGATTGGTCCAACTTTTTCGGTTATTTTTCTAAATAGGATCGACAACCACAAGCACGCCATCAGCATCAACATCAACGTCAAGCACTACAACCACAAGTACGTCATCAACTTCACCATCAACCACAAGCACCTCGTCGACATCAACATCAACCACCAGTACCTCATCAACGTCAACATCAACATCAACCACAAGCACCTCGTCGACATCAACATCAACCACCAGTACCTCATCAACGTCAACATCAACCACAAGCACCTCGTCGACATCAACATCAACCACCAGTACCTCATCAACGTCAACATCAACATCGACAACAATATCACTATCAACAACACTAGCACCACGCGGTAAGTAATGTAATTAGATGGTTGTTATTTCTCTTAAAACTCTTTAAATCGAGTGCTATGAGGAAATCCTTATTTCATTCAATAACAATCGTTATTATCGTCGAGAAAAGAAATCATTAAACCGAAGGAGAAAAGAGATGGTATTGATTAGCTGCTTTTGCAACAGAAATACAAAGTGAGAAAGTATCGACTTTAGCAGAAATATAAGTTTTAAGCGTATTTTCTCATCTATATATAGCATAATGATACGTAATGCGTTCGTAAATAATCTTCAATATAACTTTGCTATACAAATTAGATAATAGATTTTCAATAATCAGCTAGAGAACCAAGAAATTGAGTGATAAGTGACATTTTAACTCGACACTTCTGATATATGGTCAGATAATAATACGTGTCAAAATTATTATCCGATGAACAGATATTAAATAGTTTACATCAAACATCTTTATATATGTCTCATATAGTTTTTCACCTAAAGAAATCTAAACTATAAATACGCATTTTTTGTCCTTTGGAAATGAACTGCAAGTGATCTAACGCATAAAATGAATAAAGACATGATTATTATTCCCTCGACTGAAAGGAGGGTCATACAAAAAAAAAGTTTGTTTGTCTGTCTGTTTGTGTCAGGGTCAAAGGTCAAAGGTCAAAAACACATTTTCTTAAAAATGGTCAAAACTTCATAACACATGGCTTTGGAGGAATGCTGAGGCTCGAGGTTGGCTGGAGGAGGGGTGAAGGGGCAGGGACGTGACAGAAATGAAGAAGACATTTCAACCGCGCTTGAGAGGAGCGCTACATAGAAGAGTTGATTACGAAAAAGTAAAAACACGCTCGGTTGACTGTCGCATACTAAAGGCCAGTAATCCAAAAATACATTCATTCACAAGTTACATACTGGAGAGTAATCTTAAATGCTGAGCTTCGATATATTGAGAGTTTTTGTAGGTCTTTAAGCCTTTTAATTAAGGAGATAACCTCAAATGTTCGGATGAGGATGATCTTATCCATGAGATGCTGATGGAATGCAATTACTTTTCGATACTTTGTAGTAGCACACGCGTAATTATATGATAGATAGGGACAGCTTTGGAGTGGCGAGTTGTGAGTGGCGCCCCTGTGGGGCGCCGACGAACAATGAGCTGCGCCTGGTAATCTAGCTAGTTACAAAAGTATCAACAATCCGACGCGTTCGAATGCGAAATATATACCGAGTCTCATCTGTTTTTACTGAAATTATCTTTCATTTAGAAAAAGGAGGACATGTTTAAAAGTGCAACTCCATAATAGTCATTTATAGCGAACTTCTGCTTTCCGTGAAGAGTAATTGTCAGTCAGGAATATCGAATAATTAAAAGGAACACAAGTGGTATTTTGGTTCTTTTGAAGACTATGAGACGAATGAAGATCAGTTTCTGGGACCCCTTCAAAAGTTATGTTTCTGTCTTTTTTTGCATAGAATGCATATAAGACTATTGTATTTTTAGTCAGTGGTTCAGTCGAGGGTATAGCGAGTCTGCCTCGACGAGCGTTACTAGTAAATTTTGCCTGTGTAAATATTGACCATTCGTGAATCTAGATAGATAAAAATCTAAACTATCGACAATAATTCTACTGATTTTAATAAAATATCGTTTTAATCTTAATTAAGGGGAAAAAGTCCAAATGAGGTATAAATGGTAGTCCTGATTTTCCAAATACATTACGCCTAACCAACATAGAATTTCCGTGAATTCGTTTTTCTTTTAGTTTTCTTCAAATTTGATTTGCTCTACACAGTTTAGCTTTTCGTAATATCGATAGCTTACTCGACATATTCTATCATTGAGAAAGGAAGATGAAAAATTCAGTTTAAAAAATATTGTAATATTCTTGGGTTCACTGTATTTAATTTAATTCTTTTCAAAGAATAATTATGTTGAATTTAGTTCAATTTCGGAACGTTCCTTCATTAGTTGTAGTGCGGCTTGTCCAAGCGTAACGGTGGAACATTTTGGCACGCCATTTTATCTATATCTCAACAACTACAAACGCTAGAGAATTTGTTCAAACACCACTCGATGCAGCTTGGTATACTCTATGTTCACCGCAAAAAGGAATAATTTCCATTACTCGCTCTAGTTTCTAAAACAATTATGAGAATTGAGTGTTTGTGTGTAGCTAAGTGTTGTATGAAATATCAGATTGATTAATCGTAGTGGGAGCTCAAAACGTGGCCGTGATCGGGGATACTACTCGCAAAAGTACGAAGCAACCCTAGTTGCCACCAAACTGGAATCCAAATAGTTCATTTTGTAGAGAATCGAATTCTGCATTGAATGGTATGTCCTCACGCATTTTTTTAGAAATTTTATTTGCTAAAAAACAAAAATACGATTTTTGAAAAGACGAAAATTAGATTCTGGATGGAAAAAAATTGGTTTTTGTACAAAACGGACACAGAATTCTTAAACAGCGTTAAAAACTGCATTTATTTGTCTAGTCAAACTCAGCCAGCTCGAAAATGTTTTTTTTTCAAAACTTGATTAGCGAACTGTCACTTTACGTAGACAGGCCGAACAACACACTAACGCCTATCAAAATATGATTTTGCAAGATGCCCTTTTATTTGTCTATTATTTTCATAAAAATGCTATGTTTTCCGTTTAGCCTGTTCAGAAAACGAGTGACAGATAGTTTTGTGTAGAAAGTAAATGTTGTATATGCATAGTTAAGTGAAAAATAAATTATAAAAGCTGTATCGTCTGTGAAAGTAAATAGGTTTTTTATATTATGCCGTAAAGATTAATTTGTCATGAGGTCCAACATTATCAGTATATAATTTCAATTGAAAAGAGGAACAGATGAAACGAATTAATATACTACCAGAAACAACGCAGTAAGTTGATTGTATTCATTGTTAAAATGAACTATACAATTATAAATGTGTTCTAGTATACCAGTCGTCAATCATAAACGACGCCGATTATGGATGATATTCAGTATTATTGTAGGTATATCAAGTTTGATCACAATCGTTATTATAACAAAAATCATTCTGAGAAAACAAAAAACGACAACAACAGAGTCAACTCTGATTTCGTTATTTACTATAACAACGACTTCAGCAATGACCGGTATGCATATATCTTTAAGAATAATTTTTAATCAAAACAACTATGCCGAAGGATGTCAGAAAATATTTCAATACACAACACCATGACTACTTCCAGTTAAATAATGAATAGATGATATAGTTTTTCATTACAGACATATTTATTTAAGAGCAGGAAAAGTTTTTTTTGCTTTACAATCTTAATCTTTTCACATACTTGCATTTTAGAGTTTCGTAGATTCAAACGAAATAATGAAACAATCTATGCTATATGGAATACAACTGCTAGTGGCAACAGTACACCATCTTTACCAGGAGAGGAAATAGGTACTTACTATCCCAGCGAACCGCCCGAAGCGGTATTTGATGGGAATTTAAATACAATATATACCAATCATGGTATTTGTAGTGCACATACTATTGAGTTATCAAAGTTGTGTGGCGTTAATACTGGTCTCTATTTTACTATGAATAGTAAACTGTTCGTCTTAAAGAGGTTTTACATAGCTGTAAGACGTCATTCTCTACAACGTGACCCACTGACAATCACGATCGAAGGTAGTAATAACAAAATATCTGACTTAGCTTTTGGATACAGTTGGACTTTGATCTATAATGGTGATTCAGGTCTCATGGAAAATCAATGGGAAGTTTCTCATTATGAAGAAATGGAAGTCAATAATTCGTCTCCATTTCGAAGCTATCGTTTTCTTGTTAGTTCAATAAGAGAAAAATCGACTTCTGTCTCTTATGCTGAATTCGTAATGATCGGGCAATACATAGATTAATGTAATAAAACATCTTCATCACCATATTAGCTTGTGTCTATGCTGCAATGCTTATTTGCTTTAGCTAGAGTTTCAACTTTGATTATGATTTAAGTCAATTGTCATTTCTGTCATGACTAACAATAAAAGCTTGTTCATTTATCGTTGTTTTCTTACTATTGAAATTTAAGAAACATAATAAACACAATCAGCAAGATGATGACGTCTGCTGTTGGTGAACATTACGGACAGCTGAGGGTGTGGGTGCGGGTGAGGGAGGAGATAAGATGGATGAGAGGTGAAAAAAAACGTTTTTTGGAGAAAAGACCATTTTTTACAAAAAAAAAGTATTTTTTTAGGCAAAGGACCGTTTTTTACACATTTGACCAAAACACTTTTTGGGTTGGGGAGCAGGAATCTAGTATTAGTTTTATTAATTGTTTTTATGGTTCACTTTTTTCAAGAGAGGATCATTTCTTATGAAAAGAAAACTGTTGTTTTTCAAAACTTGACCATATGGCTTTTGAGGTATAGAGGTACGAATCTAACGTCAGCTCTTTAAAGTTTTTTTACAGAATAAAATTATATACGCGATAAGGCATTGAAAATGTAATATCCGAAAGCACTCCTTCTACGAGAAAGAGCTAAGCGAGTCTGTTGACGAGCGTTACTTGTATTTTATAGGCGACTAATGCGTTCTTTTCTTCTATTTGATTTTTTATTTAGTGGACTAGAATATTTCATTATATATTCCAGTAGCAGATGTTCTGGTCAGAAAGTAAATGCTTTATACATCCTAATCGACTGAAAACATAATTACTACTTGTTCATTCGGCTATTTTTCGTAGAGTTTAAAAATTGAAATTTCAAGTTAAACGAAAAAGAGTAATTTATTATCATTCTAGACATACACAATATTGCGCCACAATTATTATTCCAACAACAATATTGCCTTAACGAGACGGAAAAGTATGACAACTGAGATTTCAGTACAAAAACATGACCACATCATTCAAAACAACAGTGCGAGCTGTAATGCCATCATTTATAATTGAAGGCAATAATCTACTACAGATTTCAGCGAAAACAAGCATACTAATTTATTTAAATCATATACTTGCAACTATCCAGTCAGACTTAAAATGTAAAAATGAGAATTTAAATGCATTGCTGTCTACATATACATAATTTTCAACGTTAATATATATAATACATATATATAAAGAATTTTCATCATGAATTATAATCATTTTGACTATCATAAGACAGCATAATCAAATATTATATTTACCCATAAGGTAGTAGTAAAGTGTTGCCTTTATCCTCGATTCTAACTATTGTTTGATCAACACTTCCAGGAAAAAACTCTTTTAATCTTACTTTATTTTTCAAGCAAGCAAGCAAACAATTTATCCTTACAAGCGGTGATTTACCCAGCGGGAGGGGAGGGGGGCACGAGGACATTTGTCCTCTCGGAGCTCGCGTTTGCCCCCCCCCCCTCCCTCCCGGAGCAAAAAAACTGTCAAAATTTTAAAAAGTGTGCTATTTTCTAGAAACAATCTTTGTGAGAGATTTTCGAAGAAGTTTGCTGTTTTATATAATATTTTTCAGACAAAATAAACTTCTCTTCTGACATTATTTAATCATTATTTGTTAGAAGCTTCTAGTGTTTTCTGTATTCCTAATGTCAATGAGCTAAATTATCGGAATTTCGTAATTTTTCACCTGTGAATGGCGAGTTCAATTAATTAGATGATCACTTATATAATAAACGATGTTACACATACAAAGAATTGTATGTGTGTAATTTAATTAACAATTGCATTGGAAGATATTCTGATATGTATATTTGATTAATCGATTAGTCCAACGTTTCATCCGAAATCGAGATGTTCTTTCGAATATTATCATTCACAATATAAGTATTATATTGATATATTTCTTTGTTTTTCTTGTCGCTAGTTGGTAGCAAGTTTTTTCTCACGTATTAATTTCTTATTTATTTCTTTTTCGCCTATTTTGCGCGCATCTTTTAAATAAATGAAATGAAAAATTGATTCTTACGTAATTAACAAATTATATCTTATAGAAGTATACATATGAATGTTATATAATAGATAATATTCAGGTAATGTCTCCTGTGAAAATGTTTTTCTACCTTCCCGAAAGTTGATTTTGGCCCCTTGGAGCAAAAAACGTGGATAACACACTGCTTACAAGACTGCTATTCTTTATAATGAAGAGAACATTAATTTTCTGCTGATACATCTGGCACGACAACTATTTGTGTTCTTCTATAATATACTCGATACATAATATCAATAATAAATGGAATTAAAAGACTTAATACTATTGTTAAACATCCATATATATCAGGCATAGTTGTTATAATATGTAAAATATGAAAATCTTCTATAAATGAATAACTACAATCTGTTGCATGACATTTTTTCGAATAGTTTAGATGAGAATAATTTATATTCCATTCATCAACAAATAATCGATCAATCATATGTTGAACTGTTTCATTCATACCATATTTAGGTTTCAATTGTAAAACTTTCACGTCGATCTTTTCTAAACTTTGTCCTATACTAGATAAAATCAAATCTAGACATGTTTTATTGTATAAGCATTCCAGGGAAGAATGTAACAAAGCTTCAACTGGATAACAACCACCCATGTAACTCTGAAACGCAAAAAAAACGCGTTTGGACGCGTTTGGTGTTTCACATAGTGTAGTGCCGCGTCTAGACGCATCCTATGAACGCGTCCGAACGCGATAGAATTATCAAACGTGGTCAGACGCATCCTATACACGCATCTGAACGCGGTAGAACCTAAGAACCGCGGCCAGACACATTCTATAAACGCGCCCGAACGCGATACAACTAATAAATGCGCCTAGACGCATCCTATAAACGCATCCGAACGCGATAGAATTAAGAAACGCGTCTAGACGCATCCTATAAGCGCGTCTGAACGCAATAGATCCTAAGAAACGCGGCCAGGCGCATCATATAAACGCGTCCAGACGCGTTTATGTGCGTTTTCGGCAATTGATGCGTTCAAACGCGTCTGAAATGACAAACTCTTCCATTCGAATCATTGAAAATGCATTTTCCACAGTACCTTCTTTTAAAAACTTCGATGATTTCCTGTACTAAATTGTATCTTTTTGTGTGAAACCTCTTAGCCTGTTCGTTCCATATGACTTTCCGTCAACTGTTCTCATTGTAACTCATGAAAAGAACTTAAAGGTTTTCAATTGAAAAACAGAACCATTAATATAAGTAAAGAGATAATGGAAAATAACAGCTCACCAAAAGCATGAACAAAATCTGCTGCCATCGCTAAGACTCGCTCATTAGGTTCATCAGGCATAGAGATAAGCAATATTTTATTCACCAAAGCCGTGCTGAGGATCAAAATTATTAACAATTCATATTGAAATAATTCCTCACTCAACAAGCAAAGATTTCACTAGGACATCGCATTATTCTTCTTAAATGAGAATAGGAACAAAGTTGATTTATCTTTGCGATTCAATAGAAAAAAATCTGAGTTTTGTCGTTAGAAAAATATCTAAAGTGCGAATTATTAATTAATATTCAGATATATTCATGACTTTTTTGTAAGATTCGTTTCATTTGAGATAAGTCCTAGACGAATTATCTTCTTAAAAGGGAAATCTAACTTGTTCTTATATAAGCCAGTATAGTGCAATGGCCTAAGTAAGTAGACTTGTAATTGAAAGGTCTTATGTTCTAGTCTCACTCGTCGAACCATCTAAATGTATGTATAAAAATTGAATAGATGTCCTAGTCGAAGCGTGGTGGAAGAGATGAACATCAGGAGAGAATGATGGTGACGCAGGTCAAAGCTGTAGGAATAGAATGCTTTTTTGGAAAAAGCCATCTCTTGGAACGCGTCTGGACGCGTTTTGAAAAACAAACGCGTTTATGCCGTCAGATGTTTCATCGTCTCTTCGGACGTGTGTGGACGCGTTTTGAGAGAGAGACGCGGTTGAACGCATCTGAAAGACGCGTCTGGATGCGTTTGATTAACGCATCTAGATGCATCAAATGTTTCATTTCCATCGCGTTTGGTGCGTTTGTGCCTTGCGTTTGAAACGCATCCCAAACGCGTTTTAAACGCGTTTACACTCAAAAAAATTTCACATGGGCAATAAATAAACCGCCAATAGGTACATGATTAAGTATTACTGCTTCTAAACAGTCTAATGAAGTTGCACATGTACAGGAGTTGTTATTATATGTCATTGGTTTTGTATAAAATAAGAATTCGGAATTTATCTCCAGAAGATTATATTGCCAATTTGTTTGATAAGTTGACATAAAAGCATTTCCGTGAAGAATTTCACGAGTCATTTCAAATATTTGTTTGAATGTTTGTTGTGTTGACTTTTGAAATAAATCCACAATTAAATTAATTCTGTTTTCAAACATATCTTTTGAAATCAATTGATTATTAATCCATGTTATTGAATAAAATTCTAATAACTTTGATTTTACTGTTTCGTCTATTAATAGATATAATGTTTTAAGAGCTTGAAATTGAAATGATATTGTTGCATGAAAATTTCGATCATTTACCTTATGTTTCACAAATAAATAATCAATCCATTTTTGACTAATAAAATCTGATGAACAAACTTCATGATAAATTGGTTTAAATTTAATAAATTCTTCATATTTTATCGATATTTCACTACATGGACAAATTAAAGTATCTGGATACTGAATATATAATTGTTGGTATTGAGTTAAACTTGTTAATGGAAGTGTAACACTAATTATTTTCTTATGTAATGATACATATATGATGTATGTCAATAAAACCACAGTAAAAATAATTAAATATACACGTGTACTCAAGATTTGTTTTCTTATCGAATGTTGATTATTTGATTGAGTTCGAAATATATTCAATTGAAATAATTTATTTTCACATATTTGAAAAGCATAATAGAATCGATTGAATCTTATTGTCGTAACTTAAATGAAAAGCAAAAGAAATTCTATAGATCATATTTCAAAAACAAATACAAAAATTCAATATTTTTCTGCATTAATCATATGATTTTTGTCTTACGAGCAAATCTCATCAAGTAATACGCTTTATTTGAACTCATATATTGCTCACCGATACGGTTCATAATCGAATAGATAAAGGTGCTCAAAGAATCCATGCCATTAGATTCTTTTATCTAAAGACAAGATTAATGAACAAAGTATGAGTTCAAATGAAAGATATCACTTGACGAGTTTCCTTAAAATTGATAACTATCGCTTTCTCTAAGATTCCATACAAATCTATACCTCTTTCTTGTCGTTGTCTTTTTCTTCTAATTAAACGAACAATATTTGGTATTAAAAGTCGCATAATAATCGTTAATCCTCCATATACACGAATTAATTTCGTTAATATGTATAAAAAAACCGGTTTTTGTTCAATTTTATATGAACAAAATGATGGTTTACAAGAATTATAATATTTATCATACTTATAAAAATCATTCCATTTTTCAATAAATAAATGATCAATTAATGTTTCAATAGTTACATTGGTTTCATATTGACTTTCTTCATCAATATATAGTGAATATAATTGTTCATAAAGTTGCGTATTTGGATTCATATAATTCTTGATTATATCTAAACATTTTTCATCATAAAAGCATGTCGTTCTTGATAATAGCAATGAATCTACTAAATAGCAACTAGTAAAAAGATTTGGTATATCCTTTTTAGTGTTATTACGGCAGAAACGCATTGTTTCACGACATGTTGAATCAGTTGCACATAAACAATCATCACGTTCTTTCGGGAAATATTTGATTGTATTAATATCATCAAATGAAATATTATAAATATTTGATTCTAATTGAGACATTAATTGATTATCAAAAATAACATTTTGAATGATATTTAACTTTATTTCGAAGGATTTTTGTATTTGAATTTTGAAATTTCTAATCAATGATGTTATTTCGCTACTAAGTTGATTTTCTGAAACAGCTACAGACGTTACATATTGTTCATGATAGAATTGTTTTAATTCATCGGATACTGTTTCTTGTGCCGATTGACAATATGTTGATAAAAGGAAAAAATAATGATGTGCTTCGTTATAAAAATCCGAAGAAGCACATGGCTCCATTTTTCGCCAGATCACCCACCACTTGCTCCATAAGGATGAAACAAATACACTTGTACATATTTGATGGTAAGTTGGGTGAAATTGAATAAATTTCGAATATTCAGTCGAAATTTGTGTACATGGACATTGAAGATGATAAAAGGAATTTCGTTGTAATTCTTTAAATTGAATCTGTGTTGGTTTATCAATAAGTACATTTTTCATTTGTCCTTCAGACAATATATAAAAAGTAAAACTAATTAGAGAAATGAGTAATACGAATATATAAATTCTTGTTGATAAAATTTCATTTCTTTGTTTATGTTCATCTGTTGAGTAACTATCGAATATATTCAGATTTCTAATGAAAATAATAATCTTTTGTAATGAAGTTAATACACGAATTCTTATTGAAACTGAAAAGGAAAGAAAATTCGAATCATCTTCAGTTTATGATCGACATAGATCAAAAGTCGTCATGATGTACTTACTTGGCGCAATACCATTGTTAGTATCTATTGAATGTTGTTGCTTTTTCTTTCGAATAAATGTAATAAGATTTAATATAATAAATGGAAGAATTAATTTCAATCCGCCAAATAAACTAATAGTTGTTGTTAAAATATAAATAAAACTATTTCTTCGTTCGTCTATATACTGGCAAGACAATGGTTGACAATAATTAAAATATTTCTCATATGATTTGACAACATTCCACTGTTTTATAAATAAACTTTTAGTTAATTCTTCAATTTTCTTGTATTTTGTTGATAGATCTTGTTTTAATATCGAAAAATTATTCATAAAAACTGATGAATGACTGACATAAAAGGTTATTTGATCTAAACATGATTGTTGAAATAAACATTCCAATGTCGAATGCATCAAGGATTCTATTGGCGAACAACTTGCAAACATTCCTGGTATTAATAAATGAGGAAAAATATGCGAGTAATCTATATCATTTGTAAATGAATTACAGTCCGAATAATTATATTGATTTATATGATCATAAATGCCTTCGTCTATTATGATATTTTCATCGTTACAAAAACATTCAAACCATGCCATTTTTCCGTTTCTTGAATCAAAATAACAAATAGTTTTCCAATATGGACTTGCACTATGCCCTTTCTCAAATTTTTGAATAAAACGCGTTTCAATTCCTGTAACTAAAACATTTACACATATTGTTTGTCGAATTAGTTTGATTGAATTTTCAAATAAAGAAATTGTTTTTTGTTGAAAGGATTTGATAGAATAATTGACTTGAGTATAAAATTCATTGGAGGAAATAGGTTGATTTGAAATAAAATAATTCGAATAAAATTCTTCTAGTTTATGATCAATTATTTGTTTTGATTGTTTACATAATGTTCGAAGAAGTTGAAATTTAAACGATCCACTACGACGAAAATCAAGTGGATGATAATAACCAATGTTTTCATTAAAAAGATAATCAATCCATTTTTGTTTGACAAAATCCGACGAACATATTTCATTATATTCAACTTCAATAGTAATAAATTGTTTATATGGAATAGACAAATCTTGACATGGGCATTTTAAATCGATGGGATATTTCAATTGATATTTTTCATATTGTTCTTGGCTTGGTTTATATATTGTTGAAATACTTGTTTGAGTTGATAATGATGCATATAAAATATACAATGATAAGATGATCATACAAATAATTATGTAGATTCTTGTAGATAGAAGTTCATTTCTTTTCATAAATTCATCATTTCTTTCACTTTCGAATACATTCAATTTCGATAGATATTGATAAATGTTTCTCATTTGGAAAATGATGATTGTATTTTTTCACAATCGTATAAAATAGGAGATGAAGGACACAGTCGAGAAATGTTATTTTATTGTTTTTATTTATGCAATATGTTGAAAAATAAAATGTATGTAACATAACGGAAATAAGTCAGGAAAACACTGATGACTGAATCAGACATATCCAAATAAAAATATTTCCTAATGAAAATAGTTACATACGAGTATTTAAAAAGCACTCACGCTAGAAAAGGCTGTCCGAATATAGTCATACTGAATATACATGTTAGAAAATAAAAGATGAACAAAAGCTTTTTAAAACAAATTTACTTTGGCTTTTGTGTAAATTTTATTTCGTTCACTCATTGAATTTACTTGATTAATCTTATCCAGATATAATAATATTTCGTAAAAAAACACCTGGTAGAAAAATCTATTTTCCTATATTTGAAGTGAAAATTTTGTTGAAAAACAACAGACATACATAGATAAATATTAAATTCTACACGTTTTATCTCTTTCTTTCTTTATAGAGGTTAATGTCTTGTTGCTTGGAGATTTGGATAGAAAATTCATTTTCCAATTATATCCTCGTATCTAATCGCATCATACCAGCGACCGATGGTACTGTAAAATTTTAGTATCGTCTCGTACCGTATACCGCTACCGCATAAGATCAAAGTTTCTAATTTTTTTTCAAAGATACTATACTATATGTTATTTTACGTAGAGATAGCTTTTTAACAGTATCTCAACCAAAGAAGTATGCATAAAACCATAAATAAATGAGGAAAAACAATTTCATATATGCCATTGTTAAAATATAGTATACATGAATCACCATCAATAAACATCAATGAAATGAATAGAAAATCGTAAGAAAATAACATTATCCAGTTGTGCAGGTTTAACATTTGCTCGACGTTGATGAACAATATGACTACGTTAGCTGCACTAAACGATCTTTCTATACATGCAGATGTAGCTGGTATGCAAAAGATTTGACGAGCAACTTTTGATAAAAATGGAAATTCTATTTGATGACTCTTCCAAAATTTAAGTGGACTTTCGCGTAGATTAATAATATTAATGAATTGGTTCAAATGAGAACATTTCTCTCAGTAAATGCAACAATCAAAGACGAAAATATCCAAGACCTTTACGAAAAGAAAAACATCTGACATAATTTTCTCAATACGAAATATTTATTTTCTTCGAAGAAACTCGTTTTTTCAAATAGCTTTTATTTTAAACAGTGGTTGAAATAAAAAGCAAATCCAGTGGTTTACCTTCATCTGCATACATCGAATTCGAACCATTGAAATCTGATTCAGATAAGTTTTCTTGTGAAGAATAAGGCTCGTTTTTCTTTTCATATTCCAACAAAGAATCAAATGATCAAAGTACCGATTGATCACCACCAACACCAATAACGACGAAATGAAGAGAAGGTATCGAGATGAAGTTTGAACGGTAATAGAAGTCGAATCAAGCTTTGTATAACTTCACGTTCAATCGCAAGAACTTTCTTGATTAAAAAAAATGAACGATCAGTAGATTCCAAAAGATTGATGGAAGACAACAAACGAACACGAGTCTATTGCTTTACACTCACACGACCGTTTTCTTTCATTTCTTGGTTCAATGTAGACTATAACGAAACAAACAAACAATACTTTTGCAAGAGACATCTACTTTTTATCGAACATTTCTCTATAAAATAATCTCCGGTATTGTCTGTATTACAGACACATTCTTACGAATATTTAACTCACTATAGTTAAACAGTATCTGTGTTCGTGCTGGATTATATACAGATGAAAACTTGCATGTTTCACGTAACGTCCGAGTTTTTTTTTCATTCAATTATATTTTGAAGAACATGAAGAGCTTTTCGTGAAATATCGGTTGATAAAGCTATGTCCATTAAAGTTTCAATATTACTATCATCGTCACTAATAGTATTATCCATATGATCTTCTTTTTTTCCTCTTCTTCTCATCAATGAAGAAACAGCTTTTTACAATATTGTCTAAACGGTGAGCCGCACATGAATAAGCTTTAAAACATTTTAATGTTTTGACAAAATTCGTACCTCGATCCGAAACAAATGTTATGTCACTAACATGAATGATTTCGAATCCATTCAAGGCCTTTTCCATTTCCTATTTTAGAAATATTCGTTATCATCATTGGCAAAGGAAGCAGGTATACCTAGATATGAACATTGTTGATTGTCATCAGTCCATAAGTCTGGTGATACACAAAGTGAACCAATTTTTGACGGAAGAAGCTAACAGTTTCCTCAATTGAGCTCGTTCATGATCAGTTAATTCATGAATATGTGAAGAAATTGTATGAGATGAACGAATAATCTGATTTACATCGATATTACCATATTGAGTCTCTAAATAACAGAAAAATTCGATATGTTTAAAAGAAGAAAAAGAAATTGAAGAATTTAATGAAAACATAGAATTACCAATAGATGCACAACGTTGTGCAACTTCAAGAAAAAGAGAATCAGGTGGTCGAACTGTTTTTGGGTGACCATATGCAGTTATCAAATTTTGAGACTAAGACGAAGCATGAGCCTACGATAAAGTTGGTTTTGATTTGTGAACAGCAGATTCACAGCGGTGTTTATTGAGAAAAGTGGTGCTATTCGAATTATAAGAATAAGTAATAAAGTATTGTTTACATGAAAGAAAGTTTTTTAAAATCTTTTGTAGAACACTATTCGCATCGAGTTTTGCAGGAAAACCAAATAAACGCCCGCAGCTAGTAGATGAATTGTTACTTGTTGAAAATGTTCTTGCTGATAATGATGATGATGATTTACAAACATATAAATCTAATCTATTAGAATCCATTTCGATTACAAATCAGCTCTCAATGAATAGCAGTGAAATGTAAGAATAAGAACTGAAAAGAACAGATCGATCAAAAGAGAAAGAGAATTAGTTTTCTCTGTTTTATTCGATTCTTTTCAGTAGAGACACAAGAGAGCGGTATAGCCCTTTCATACCGCGTACCGTCAGTCTCTGTTTCATGTTACAGATCCATCGAAACAATTTGTGACGAAAAAGCTACATATTCAGCTGAATGGAGTACCACTAGGTGCGACGAAATGACTGAAATTTTAACATTCTCACGTATTTCAATTTACTAATAAAATTCTAATAACGTTTAATCAAAACATTGTTGAAGAACATCTTAATGTCATGCAGAATACAATTCTTATTCACCATTGACTATACATATAAGCAATAAAGAATATACCTTCTTCTTTTGACTCTTGACTTTTCAGTCGATTATAAATTGGGCAGAAATAAATATCGCACAAAGTTTCTTCCCTTTTACATAAACCTTACTTATAATATTTTCATTTATTAATTATTTTACGGACTTTACCACAAAAGCCATTACGGCAAAATTCATACTGAATAAAAGTAGTGTGTAAGAGTTATACAAAAATAAACTTAGCTAAGATTAAGTTTAGTTCTCGCTTTATGAATACTTTCTTCTAAAACTAAAATACGTGAATGATATGGTGGTAATGATTGTAAGTAAATATCACGAGCTTTGAGAAAATATTCTGCTGCTTTTTCGTAGTTTTTAATATTATGATAATTCGAACCCATAGTTTCATAGGTAATTCCAAAATTATAATGATTATTTGGAAGATACTGTCGATCAACTGCAAGTGCTTTTTCGTTAAATTCAAGAGCTAAATTAAATTTATTTTGTTCGTAATATATGTTAGCCATCGTACGATATACATCAGATATTTCGGAATTATTTAAAGGTAGAAGAATATCGAGTGCTTTTTGTTCATATAACAATGCTAAATGAAGATCTTTTTTGAAAAAATAAACTTCTCCAATTTTTGAATAATCTAATGCATTATCTTCTGGTTCATTATCTTCCGATAAGATTTCAATTGCTTTTTGAAAATTTTCTAAAGCTTCATCATAATTCTGTAATGCTATATGAATAGCACCAAGTCCTCGATAGCATTGTCTTCTATCAAAATCATCAATTGATGATTCTAATAATATCTCTTGAAAATAATCAATGGCTTTTTCATATTCTCCTTGATTGTATAATAACCATCCAAGTGATCCAATACCTGCATCAATTTCATCCTTCATTTGTTCCATTAATTCTTTTAATTCATATTGATTTTCACTACAAAGAGAAAGAATACCAATCCATATTTGTTCATTTTCATCATATTCTATTTGATCTATTTTAAAAATCGATCCTAAATTGATTAATACTTCATCTTCTTCAGGAAAATAAGAAAGATTTTTAATGTTAGCATATGCTTTTGTATTACTCATATGTTTATTAATATTAAATTGAAATAATATAACTTCGGAATCAATTGAAGGATGTGCATTTGCTTGTGCAAAGAAAAGACCCGTTTGTCGATCAATACTTGTACTTAAAAAACTTTGCATAGATATGAATTGTCCAATATTTTGTTTTATATAACGCAGTTCATCAACAGATATACTTTGTCCACGATATACTTGTAGAATAGAATCATCGTCATTGTTTACCGATTTTTCATGTTCATATTTTACTTGTTGATATAGATCATTGATAAAGAAACGAAATGCTAGAAGAACTTCATAGTTCGACTCTCTCAATGCTTTGTTAAGTGTGTCATAAACAAAAGTTGGACGAGTATACCACCAAATTGCTTGATCGGATTGATAATTATTCTCGAATTCTTCGATTAGTCTTTCTATAGGTTTATCATTTTGATATATTTTTTTAAAATGATCCATTAATTCTTGTTTTGCTTTGCTATTTTGGTCCTTAGATAATCTAAGTAAAACATCAATCAATAATTGAAAATACATGAAAAGAGCATTTTTTGAATCTCTTTCTTCTGATGTATTTTTTGTACTAAAAACATTAATTACAGCTGCATTAGAATCAGTTTGTTCATGTCTTCGTCGATCTATTACGACTGCTGTGATTATATCATTGAAATGTTCATATACTCCTTTGATCTAATAGAATGAATAAAGTAAACCAATGTGATCATTTTATTGAAAAATTACTTTTTTATTTTCTTTTGTCCACTCTTCTTTGATCGTCTTATCGACTTTGTAAATATAAATAGACTTCAACTGAGGAAAGTCATTTATAAAAGGAATAATCATACATCCAATTGTGTCTTCAATTATAAATATCACTTTTTCATCCATTAAATCACTTAAATAATCGATACATTCGTCTAAATCATCAAAAATTTTGAAATAACTAATAACTCGTTTTAACTTCCTTTGTATTTCAAAATTATCATTCTTAATATCAAAATTTTTTCTCAACCAGATCATTGTGTAACTCTCTGAATCATTTGTCACATTTTTAAATCGTCGAATAGGTTCTGTAACGATCGTTTCGAATGCATCACTACACGCATTAGCCATATTTAAAATGAATATATTACTCAAAGAAAATAAACAGTCGTATTTTTACGCATCATTAAAGCGACTATTTCCTATGATGATATGAATCATTATTTAATATTTCTTTTTGCTTAGGAATAAGAAAATGAAGGGGAGAATATTGCATCTTTCTTTTTTCTTTTTGTAAATAAGAATCGTTTTTAGTTCTCTAACTAAATACATTGATAGATCGGTCGTCATAATTGCAAAAATAGAATGTATTATGTGGTATTTATCGTAAATTTCAAAAGAAAGACTTCAATGTTAATTTTTTTCTCACCGCCATCGGCCGATTTCCCCATTTTGACGATGTTTTAGATGTCTAAATAACAGAATAAAATATAATTTGAATGTTCTAGAAATATGATGAAAAGATTATTGGAACTGTAAGAGATACAAGACCAACAGTATTATAAGATAGATTATCTTTAGTCAATTGAAAGTCATCAGTAATTGTGCTTAATCCAATTGATGAGT
Organism: Adineta ricciae; assembly: GCA_905250025.1. Taxonomy (NCBI): domain Eukaryota; kingdom Metazoa; phylum Rotifera; class Eurotatoria; order Adinetida; family Adinetidae; genus Adineta; species Adineta ricciae. The sequence continues at coordinate 28,272 of CAJNOJ010000433.1, forward strand.
AAATAAATTGTACAGAAAGAAGACTTACCGTTAAAGTAAATACAATACATTGCACGAACGTCATTTGAATATAAATAAAAATACCATTCTGTACGTTTAAAAATTACAATTCTTAAGTGAAATTAAAAGAGATCGATTTCAATTTGCATGTCCGAGTGGTATCATATATATCCAATTTCGAAGATGCAAACCTTTCGCACCCAGATCCTCACGTTTCTAAAATATATTTGTTGTTTTGATGAGAATAAGTAATACTAAAACACTTCTTTCAGTCAGTCTTTCACAAAGCGAAGAAAAAAAAGAGAATTCCTTTAGTGAAATAGGGATCTTGTTGATGTATAGATCTGTTTTTTCGGTAATTAACGACTTTCGATTAACTAATTACGTCATGTTGAAATATTATCTATGGTTTTTGTTTCTCTTCTATCTTTCGTACGCGTACAGAACCCGAACAAACGCATTAATAATTGGAAAGAAAACCTAAACATAAGAAATATATCACAGATGTATTTGAATGGTTGGGATGTTTCGACATGAAAATCAATACTCAATTGTGGCAGATTAACATAGTTTATCATGGTCTGTTATAATCAATGAAATTGAGATACCAAAATTCAAACAGACCAATCTTGAAACATAACTTGTACTATCCAATGAATTCTTATCGATAAAGAATAAACCATCTGGTATTATTATCGAAGTTTGCAGGATGCATGAACGATTATGTGTAACATCAGAGATTTTAAATTCACTTACTTCTCAAGCTTTGTTCTTCGGATATGATTTAGATCCATATCAGTATCCTTCTTATATTCGTGATCCCAAACAATGTTAAATCGTCTTTCGATCCTGTATAGTTGCATAGATATTATCTTCGAATTCAAACACGAATTGATTTACATAAATGTAATGTTCATCTGAAAGAGTGTGCAACACTTATGATTGTTGTGATTGGCCGCAGTAGAACGAAAGAAATTGGATTTGATACTTTGATGAAAGTATTACAAGCAATTGAGAATGAATTTTTAAGAAATAAGACTCTTGTATTATGTATAGCATACATATTTTTGTTGTTCTCCTTTGCATTTGATCTTTTCACTAGACAACTTTGTCTCGCTGAGTTATTTGAATGTTTAACACGTTGTGGTTAATGTAGTTTATAAATCAACACATTGATATTGACAGAAAACTCAAGATCACTGAAATATGAAGATGATAGTGATTATATAGAACTTATCAAAATTGAAGCTAAATGCATGCAAATATTTCTTCATGAAATAAAGTTTTTTCGAAAAAAAAAAATAAGTGGAGAAACTATTAGCGCTCAGATTACCTCTAAATGAGAAACATCGTTTTGAAGCTTTTTCATTTAGGTTCATTTTAGGAACGAAATCATTTTCTTATGGAGTTACAAGGACGAGGTTGTATTCTTGTTCGATCGATGCAATCTCCCAACGGGTTTCCAGTAGATATTGCTTTGACCACCTCGAGACAGCATTGATAAATAATTATCTTCAAGCATTGCTCGATGTTCATCGGATAAATCCTCTTCACTTAATGGTAACTTGTACAAAGGTTCATATAAGCCTTTGGCTATTTCAAAATCAGCTTCACGCCCCGCAAATCGTGACTGGATAATGGCGTGGAAGTGTTTTTGTCTTTCATAATCAGGATCATCACTAGGTGGTAGTCCAATATGTTCTAGAATTTTACCATTAATACAAATCCTCAATGGATATTCAGGATCAGTTCCGTTATGTTTTGCAAGTTCATCAAGTGTATAAAATACATCAGATGGTACATCCGTAATAGATTGATACATGTGAGGTTCCTTTCGAGGAACTACTGATTGCTCCTGTCGTAGTCGATTGATATATTCTGAGCGAACACCATAATATTCACATCCTTTCACAATGATATCGAGATAACGTTCACTTGGCAAATTATCTGACATGTTGGTTACTGTCATTTGATACGCATAGACAGCATGAGATTGATTTTGATAGTCGATAATCGGAACTACGATTCGTTGATAGCTCATTTCCATTTTATCCAAACGATCCATTTGTTCTTCCGAAAGCAAATGGACTACTCCATCAAATTCTGCTTCATGACACGGTTCTAAATCAGCCATACCGCCAGGCCCTCGAAAAACAACACGATGATTAAGACATCTTCCCGGATAGGAGAGAATTGGAGTGAGATTTCGAAGATACAATGAGATTGGATTATTCATACTTCCTATAGCTAGGTACCAGAAAAATGTTCGACCGTCAGGAAGAACGATAGTAGGTTGTTGAGAATTGTCGTATGTAAGGATTGCATCAATCGATGATTGATCAAGTGGTACCAATTTAGAGCGAACAATATCCAATGATAGCTTAAAATTCTGATCACTTAATGAAGAATTTAAACGATGTAGAGCGTTTGCCATTATTTGTAAATATTACGTAGAATGCAACACGTTTTTACACGATACACATGCACTACGGTGAGAAGAAAAAGGTAAAGAAGAGAAAAGTTTATATAGTCTTGGCAAGACAAAAAAATAAAGCGCATGACGATGCAAAATAATCTTCGAACGTTTAAGTACGGTATGAATCGTTCTTTCTGTATGCTATTCGACCTTTTAAAATAGTGAAAATGCTCATTTTACCTCTCTTTTTAATAGAAGTGCACAAAATTTCTTTTTGAGAATAGGCCATGTGAGAGTATGAATGTAGGTATGGAAACCGGGTGAGGTTATATAGTATTCAAAATACCACATTTACACTGTCAAGATGATGTGATATTTATTGAGAGCGACGTTAAATTATTGAATTGCTCGATATGGACTCGGTCGAGCATTATGAAGTTTCATTAATTTTCTCATTTTCCACAGAGGGCAGTCTAGTATTACTTTCATGATACTTTTAGCTACGAAATCGAACTTGTTTTTATTTGTAACGACTAAGAGTATTGTTTTCTATCTATTAAACAATTCATTAAAGATTTCAATCACTCTTTGGCATGACTCTCCTTACAGTCGAGTGAACAATATATATATACATTTGCTAGAATTTAAACAATTATATTAATTTCTTTGGGTATTATCCGGTAAAAAAATATCAAGATTTTCATCATCTTCATAAGGACAATCAGATATTGAGATCAATCTTGATGAAATTTTTACAGTGATAAAAGCCGAAATCGAAATCTTGAAATATATTTATGTAAATAATCATACGGCTCTTCTAGAAAACGAACTGACCATTGTCTATAATCAATAGTTCAATCAATTGGTATACTTGTCATCGAAAGGAGACATTCATCAAAAAGAGAATTTCTATAATATGGAAAAATCTTCAATCCACATATGCAAAATAAGGATTACCAAATCGTAGTGGAATCTCTTACATTGATTGTATTTACTACATGAATTATTCAACGAATTTTTTCTACCAACAATTATCATTTATTGAAGGATTTCTTTTTTGTAATAATAATCTTAAACATTGTTCTAAACATGAACTTGTAAAGTTTTTCTTCAATCTTGCTATATCTTCATAGATTAGAGATGGCTGTTTCGAATAAGAACAAATTCATCTGCATTATCTAAACAATCAGAAAATGCTTGTTTTTCATGATTTACAAATACACTGTCCAGTAAACCCCTCCCCATATTAGAAGCCCCGGGGGGCTTCTAATATGTCTCTGAAAATCGAACCCTTTTTCGAAAAAATCCCCCTACCCCTACAGGAGGCTTTCCCAATAATTTTGCCGTAGACGGGGCTTCTAATATGGGGGGAGCTTCTAATACGGGAGGGGCTTCTATTAAGGGGAGGGGTTTAGGACAACGATAGTCTTCGTCAATTGTATTATTAAAACAATTTATATGTCCATCCCGGATTTCACTCCAATATAAACAAAGATTTTCAAAACCATACGGTTATACATTTAAAATTTGTTGGTGTATAAGGATTATTTGAGTAAAATATTTTAATCTAATTCATATTGACTAAATAATACAAATCGTAGATAGGTACGATTGTTGAAAAGTTCATTCGTTTAAATATCATTCATATTGTTCGATGAGGTGAATGGGTGCAGATCAAGTATATATTTGCTCATTAGTGATTTTTTCCTGCAAGTTCATCAAATGTCGTTATAAAGCAGTGTCATCAATATTTTCATTAACTTTATCCGCAAAATAGAGATTTATTTGAAATGTAGCCATTAAATAGCTTATTAGTACTTAATAAAATAAATCTTTAATGTACAACATCTTTTTTCAACTAAAAAATAACGAATTAAATACTATTCAATGCAGATGTTGATTTTTATTTTTGTACATAGAAAAATCGACTTCCTTTCTGTTAGTTAGACATTTGCATAAGTTGTAACATCATATGCGTATGTGTAGCGATTAGAATGAAATTAAATGTTAACTGATAATTGTATTTTCAAGTAAAATACATAACCAACAGGCTCATATTGTCTTTTGATGTAAGACTAACACAATTATTCTTCTCAAATTTGTGCATAAATTGAAAAACAGACTCCTGAAGCAAAGTACCTTGAAATACTAATACAGTTGAACAGAAGTTGACAGCCAGTATCATAAGATATACTTCATTTTGAAGAAAATTATAAAGTGTCACTCCCAGAATTGCAAAAATAACTATCGAATAATTAAATAAATTGAGTCGTAGTTTGTGATGTTATAAGCAGATACAGAACTCATATTATTTCATGAACTGTATATTCTATCAATAAACATTTTGACAATTATCGATCAAACGAATAGTTTATCATACGAACGCAACATGTGTAATATCAACATTAGTGTTAAAATCGAATGTTGAATTCAAATATTCAACTAATCAGTCCAATAACATTCAAACCTCACATCCGCAATTATTGAAGTAAAAGATGTTCGAATAGATTAGTAAGGTGCACCAAATTCAAAAATCGAGTAAATTTTTTTTTGCTAATTTTTTTACGTAGATCGATAGAGCTCGACGAGCTCTACAAAACCCTATATATGAAAAGAATTTTACAAGCCTTTTAGTAGGTAAAAACATGAGAAAAGATGGTTTTTTCTTATATGTATAAAAATCATGATTTTTTGAGGAATTTCGCTGTTTTACAATGCTTTTATTACGGAAATCACTTGAAAATGGACTCATTCGATCCGCCGTGATAAGTTGCATCTACTGGTAGGAAATTTGATTTGTTCCATGATACATTTATGAGCAAATATTTCAATAACGAAACAGTTTGTCAGAAATCGACTGACTTACACCAAAAATCTATGTAGTCCCGCCTGATACATTATTTACCCAATGTTTTTATATCATTCTGTTCGTCATACTATAGAGAAAAAAGTTACGTATCGGTTTGAAAAAATATTTTGCTACGGTTGAGCAAAGCCATTTTTTCTGAGCACGATTTATATAAAAAAATCGTTTTTCTCTTTTCAGCCAGAAAATTCTAATCTAATAGTTTTACAATTGAATATTCATTGATAAAAGTAAAAAATCATTGTACTAGAAGCGCATTAACAATGTCTAAGTGTAGCTTTGAAAATCTTATGAATTGATTATATGAATAACAATAGGTTATCATAATAACCAAGATCATTATATAATTAGCAGAATGTATTTCTACCACTAAACGATTTCAAAAATGAATTTTATTTCAAAAACATCGAAAAATATGAGGTTAGGAAAAAAGAAATGTGTTCGTACTAGGATTGCTAGTATAAATTACTATTAGTTATTTTCCTATGAGAAATTACTGTTTCAGAACAAGAGTTACTAAAGAACAATTTTAGTACTTCAGAATAAGTTTCACCTTGATTATAAGCAGCAATAACTTTCCAAAAGCGGCGAAATAACTTTAAAAAAATCTTTTTTTCTAGAAAATTTTGTCGTGATTCTGGGATTAATCGCGTCAAAGTTGGAAAGGTTTGATCGGAGTATTTTCGAACGAAAGACTTTTGATGACACCACATCCCCTCTATCGGATTTAATTCACAGTGGAATTTTGGCAGAAATATAACGTGAAAACCGTAATCAAGTGCTAGTTGTTCGAGTTTAGATATCTAAGTGAGCAGAAACAATGAAAATACTCATGAGAGAAAAGTTAATTCTAAACACTCACATTTTGAAATGCCTTGTGACCTAGAAGAAGTGTTTTGATCTCGTCCAATTTAGTACTTGGTGAAACATTAAAACCAAGTTCAAGAGCAATTGTTAGCAACCCTTTGCTTTGTCCTTTATAAGGCCCTGACTTGAAGAAACAATCAATAGTTTTTCTATTATTCATTTCATCCATATACACAATTTCAGAGACTTCACATCGTGTATCAATTCCTTTTCCAAAATCATTTATACTAAAAGGCTTGGCTGTGTGAGTACGTGCATTATCCACCAGTATTTCAATTTTGTGATTTTGATATTCGATTTTAAATTTCAAAAGTTTAAATAATCGTTCAAACTGCTGCAAGATAATGTCATTATCAAAGTAAGGATCGACACCTAAATGAGCAGTAACTGTAGCCGAGTGCTTCATATAACGAAGATCAGTATCATCTAATAGATCTGGATATCGACTTGTGGCATTCGTCCACTCTTTCTCATTGAGATAAAAAAACGGTCCTGATGAATGTTGTACCAGAAAATCAGATATCATCACACTTCTACCTTGACCTTTATTAAAGAATGGAGCTGAACTATCAATTAGCCAACGTTTAGAACGAACATCTCCACTTCTAAATGTGGATTCGTCATGACCTAGGAATACAATTTGATAATCAAGTACTGTTCAAGTCTTTCCGCAAATAGATCATACAGATTAGAATAGTTGGGGTTGTTGTGGTTGGTGCATGCCATTGAGGATCTTCACCTGCACTAACAGAATAATAGTTACTAGCATTGCTAGTAAAATGCTGAAGAAATTGTTGCCGATGCGTTACAACATCTGCACGATCATGACCTTCGAAGTAAGGACGATTCGCATTAGTGTCGAAGCGTGCACCCCACCTTCGCAAATCGAGTCGAGCACTCTCCGCTGATCGTATTAGTTCAAAATTATTTTCGTTAATGTTATTTATTTTACAATACTTCTCATTAATAAATTGGGCTAGTTCCAATGTAGTAAAACTTGCTGCTTTTTGTTCACATTGAGAAACTGCAAATGCTTTGGCTTCATTTTCGATATCTGGATAAACATCGTAAAAACTATTTCCTCGTTTACCACCTCTCCCATCACAAATAAATTCATCAAAGTTTCCATTCATAAAAATATCGGCCCATTTGTGAGCTACTTCAGCTGTTAAGCCTCCAATATGCTTGAGAAATGCATCTACTTCTCCATAGGAAATATTAAAATGACGCAACGTTAAATACATAAGAACACTTAAATATCTTGTATTAGTACTGTTCGCGCAAACTTCAAATATATTTGCTATGTCGCATATTTGAATTCTTTCCTGGATTGGTAATTGATATGAAAATATTTCTTCTTCACTTCCAACTTCCATACAATAAAGACCATCATCATCTGAGGATCGATATTCTTCACACCAACGCTCTTTATTAGCATTTGCACATTGAATTTGTCGTTTTGATTTCGGCGCCATTTATCAAACAAAAGTAGTTTAAATATAGACACAATAATCAAAATTTACAAGAAGCAAAAATACCCAATTGATTTGATTGGTTCGACTAATAATGTATTTCTATACTGTAATTTTTTCATAAACAGAACGCTAACACTACTTTCGTAGTATATATTCGCTTTCTTTTAAAATACTCTATCAAATCTTTCCGTCAGAATTAGAAAACCATAGCTCAATAATGTCAAATAATGATCTTGGTTATTATGATAACCTATTGTTATTCATATAATCAATTCATAAGATTTTCAAAGCTACACTTAGACATTGTTAATGCGCTTCTAGTACAATGATTTTTTACTTTTATCAATGAATATTCAATTGTAAAACTATTAGATTAGAATTTTCTGGCTGAAAAGAGAAAAACGATTTTTTTATATAAATCGTGCTCAGAAAAAATGGCTTTGCTCAACCGTAGCAAAATATTTTTTCAAACCGATACGTAACTTTTTTCTCTATAGTATGACGAACAGAATGATATAAAAACATTGGGTAAATAATGTATCAGGCGGGACTACATAGATTTTTGGTGTAGGTCAGTCAATTTCTGACAAACTGTTTCGTTATTGAAATATTTGCTCATAAATATATCATGGAACATGTCAAATTTCCTATCAGTAGATGCAACTTATCACAGTGGATCGAATGAGTCCATTTTCAAATGATTTCCGTAACAAAACTACTGTAAAACAGCGAAATTCCTCAAAAAAATCATGCTTTTTATACATATAAAAAAAACGATCTTTTCTCATGTTTTTGCCTATAAAAAGGCTTGTAAAATTTTTTTCGTATATAGGGTTTTGTAGAACTCGTCGAGCTCTATCGATCTACGTAAAAAAATTAGCAAAAAAAAATTTACTCGATTTTTGAATTTGGTGCACCTTACTAAAATACGCCATGTGTCATCACTCGTGTTCTCCATCACAGACTTCTTGATTCTCACTCTCAGCAGAGATAATACGACTCAGTTTGGTTCAGTTTTTTCCTAAGTTATTGCAATTTATATTAGTATACAGAAATGCAAAGCGAAAGTGACGAATCAGCAGATAGCATACATAGAAAAACTGCTCACAAGCTTGCCCTGGAGTCGTGAACGGTATTAATTTTCAATATTCATCTGCAAAATATAAAGGAAAAGTTCTCAAATCAGTTAAACAGAGTCAAGATGAAGTATTTTGATGTTTTTCGAGCAATTTGGTTTATCTTCTGCTGTTTTTGACTTTCACACATATATCTTAATAATTTTTGTTTTCACTTTTACACGCCATATGCTGGACTGATCTTAGCATTCAGTTGCTTTTGAAATCTGACAGCAAAGTGAAAAAGCTAGTTATGTTTCTTATCTGGTAGTCGAACGTTTAGTTTTTCAAAAGCAACTGAATTTCACGTGCAACTTCGACATATATGTGGATGCAATAACTGTCAGTAATCTAGAAGAAAATAATCAAGGTCAGACAAAGATTATATACGTTAACTATCGATAACTAAACTCGACACTCTCCCGGCTCGGTTCTGTTCAGTCAAAATTTCGAGAAATCCAAATCATATCCGTCTCTGACTCTCAATTTGCATGATCAGTGTGAAACTAGCATGGCGAATCGGTGTGTTAGCTAATTCAGAATTTAATTCTGTATCGAATCGTGATACTTTTATTTATGAGGCAAACTTTGGGAAAATTCTATTTAGAGTTTTGTCTTCGATATAGAAAAACAATTAAGATGTTGGTAAAAGTTTTCCAAAGCTTTTCCGTGAATAAAAGTATCACCATTCGATGTAGAATTAAACTCTGAGTCGAATGGACTAGTTCTCATGAACGGCAGTTATTTAGTAAAAAAGGTTTTAGCTATCACATTGTTTTGCCGTGCCAGCTTCATATTGATATTCACATGATGTTCCACTCATGTATAACAAAAGGTACTAAATCCTTTCATACATGCCACAAGATCTATGAATGATCAAATGCAGTTATTGTCGTATATGTAATAATAGAAAGCTGAAGTCAACTATTTAAGTGTAATAAATGGAAAGAACCGCAAGTTGTTGAAAGCGCTATGTATTAAAGTATAAAATAATTGAATTCATCTGCCGATTTTCGTACTATTGATGGTTATAAAGTTTTCCAAGAATTTCCTAAAGCTCTTTTTCCTTCTTCAACTATAATAGAAAGAAAAATGTTGTTCACTTAATGTGAACCACTTCACTCCATTTTCTTGAAAGAAATCGCTGATTTTGGCGGCATATGACATATATAGCTCTTGCCATTTCAGACTATATAACACCGAAAACGATCAATAATAATAATTTTATACATCTTCCCAAATTAAATAATATGCATAATGATTTTCCACAGTCGACTTCATCTGCTCTCCAAATCAAGACTGGCTCTTGGTCTATTTCTATGCAGTATTCTTATAAATCTCTATCAGTTTTTATATCAATCATCGAATTGTTCTTATTTATGCTCATATAAATCCATTCTGGGTAAAAATCAACTTACGTTTGACAACTCCCACAATGTGCCACACTATTCCGAATTCATTTGCCCACAAAACTTCCGAAATCTGGCTGATTGGGTTTATGGTTGGCCCGAAGATGTATTTGAAGAAAGACTAGAAATTACTACCGATAAAGGATACCATATTGGTCCATGTCTAGTATCTGGTAGTATAATTTATGTCAAAACTGATTATTTGGAGAAGTTTTTTAGCAAGGTGTATCCGTATTTGAACAATCAGTTTGTACTTATCACAGGACAAAGTGATGCATCATCGCCTGGTCGATATCTATCTTATCTAGACACGCACGATTCTAAAATTATTCATTGGTTTGGTCAGAACTCCGAAATCTATGCGTCACAAAATGGCAAATTTACTCCAATTCCTATTGGTAAGGTAAATGCACTGCCGACAGGCAATCTATCTTATTTTTAGGATAAAATATACAGACGTACAAAAGTATAAACAAAAAGCTTTATTGTAAGACAGATCTGACTGAGATTGTAATAGTCCGTATTTATCAATCGACCTATTCCTTGAGAAGTTACGTAATAAGAGTGGATGAGCATATGTAAATTAGTGGACTTAAAAAGTCCGCGACACGTCGCCGCGTGTATTAAATAGTACAACTGATGAATAGAGAGCATCGAAAGAAAAGCAAGGGGGAAACAGCAGACTCCAGACCCGTGGATTCGAGTGGATTCAAGTGGAGTCAGGTGGAGTCACATGGAGTCACATGGAGTCAGGTGGAGTCAGATGGAATCAGGTGGAGTCAAGTGGAGTCACATGGAGTCACATGGAGTCCTGGAGTCTGCTGTCTCCCCCTTGAAGAAAAGGCATCAATAGCGTCTGTTTTGGTGCAGAATGGCCAATCAATAATATTTCGCTGTTGACAAATATTGTATTACTGAAATATATCTGTTGTGCATAAAATATACTTGTCATCGTATAGTATCTTATAACATGCGTTCTATTGCAGGAATCAATTGTTATGAAATGGGTAGAGCTCTTCAATATGTTCGTGTACAGAATTCTAGTTCTGCTTTGTCATCTCTATTCAATAGTACAGATTCAATTGAATACTACTCGTCTCCTGTTGTTTTATCACAAAGCTCCACTCAGCATACTAAAACTCAACTGTTGCTGATAAATTTTCAACGTGAGACCGATCCAACTGGCATTCGTTCACGTATTTGGGAAGTATTTTGTGATCGTGCAACTAGATCTAATTTTATAAAATGCATTAATAAGTCCCAAGGAGTGGATATTTCTGTATTGCCAACTATATACACTCGGAATCGTCAACATCCATTCTGGCTTTCTCCTCGTGGTAACGGATTAGACTGCCATCGAACGTGGGAAGCACTCTATTTAGATGTTATTCCAATCGTATGGAATTCCTCATTGAACTCTTTGTATGTTAATTTGCCTATAATAGTCATCAATGACTACAGTGAAATTACTGAAAAATTTCTGCTTACCAAGTTGAGAGAAATAGTCTTTCAAAAACGAAACAAGTGGCCCATTCATCGATATGAAAAGCTGAAATTTGGCTATTGGCGGCGTCTCATCTTGAGTAAATCCAGACATGCAATAAGAACAATAAACCGAGAAAATCAATGTTGGCGTGCTAAACGCACCAGAAATGGGCATGGCTATTAGATCATTTATTAATCATAGTTTGATGTTGGCAAACTGTTCCTTAGAGTATGCATTTGATTTGTGAAATCCTCAGAAAAAAAAACTTGTTTTTTGTATAAATTCTAACTCTGACTTGAAGTCGTTTTATAAAAAAGGTTGATCAACTATTGGAATGTAATCAAATAGATGTACGTGTGTCTCCCTGATGGTTCTAGCTAACAAAACGATTGTTCCCCCCCCCCCCTCCAATTCATTAATGTTACATTGTTAACCACCCATTTCTAAGGCTAGGACGTGATTTCAGGCTGATTAAATACTGTCAGTGCATATTCTTCGATTCGTGCAGTTTAACGGCAGGTGCTAGAAGACAACTTCTTGTAACCAGGAATAAATTTTCTTTTAGACGATTGATGATGCCAGCAGGCACACTAATTTTGTTCTGAATAGTTATTGGAGTTGAAGTAAAACTATTTCAAAGCTCTACTTCAAGAATCATCGTTATAGAAAGTGACAACTTTGGTTCTTCATCAAGAAAAGAAATACTCTCACCTTTCGGCAACTGTCTTCGCCATTTTTAAGTGAATTCAGGACTTTTTTCGAAGCCCGACTTTTTCTTATAACTATTTCTAATTATAGCATTAGTTAGACGACCTATCTTAATCCAGAGTTCTCTCCGCTTAGTCACTTAAAGGAAGATCAATGGCAGGACATCCCTATGACACCAACAGATTCGTTTTCGATTTTTATTTTCTGAAACGGAGCATCTTGTCGAACGGTGCTTAAATTCAGAACATCAAGTCATTTGCTTGAGTTAATAAGAAGTGCAAGCAAAAATATATTTTTTTGGCCTTTAAGACCTGCATTTTTAGAGTGCACTAGGTGTTTTAACATCACTTCATGATTGGGGTGATTGCTAGGACTCGGCAACGTCTCATTCGAAAGAAAACAGATCGGAATTTAAGTTCATCAAACATAAGTGTCAAACATCTGCAATATATGAGATCACCGAGGTGAAAAGCTTTTGAAAATTCGGCAATCCGTACTGCTCGAAACATTGATACTTTGCGATATTTTTCCATTCAGCCTGGCGCCTAATGCTGTTTCTCTACCAGAAATAGATCTTGATAAAATGTCTCTTTTGACATAAAATTATATGGATTAAAATAGTGTGGAAAGGGGGTGGCAATTGTCCTCTATCAAACTAGGCTGAGCTTTACCAGGCAGCCATTAATTCAGCTCACGAACTTCATTAAAAAGTTTTCTGATCGAAAAAGTAATATCAGATTTGAAATCAGTATGAAAAACTGAGTTGGAAAGCCTTTTGTGCTTGATGTATCGGCGTTAATTAGCATAATCACAGCAGGGTCTTTGTTATATACAAAAACATAAGTATGTGACCGGTCGTTTCTCAGTAACACGAGCTACCAACCATCATTTTTCAATTCATTGATAACTATTATTCACGGTAATAGAAATCGGTTTTATCTGCAGCTTGAAATTCATAATTAGCTCTTATATAAATAGAACCAATCGCTGCTTAACGCTGATATGTCGGTTTTCGGACCACGGAGTCGGGTGAAAACTAGTTTAAAAGTTAACTTAAAGGAAAGACAGAGTACAACCATACGTGTTTCAGAGAATTCAGGCATAGCTTTTTTTGCTATAAGAAATCGGCCGTGCCTCTACTTTAGGTTTAGCGGAAGAATGATTTCTCATTAAATCACTTCATTCTTCGTTTAAAATAGAATATTTCACGTTTCTTACTTATTCTCAACATCAACCATTGACAATTCAAACCTTAACCCTTTACGACCGGATGGTGCCGTTTGATATCATCGTATGACTGTTTGATTTATAAGTTCTCTCTAGCGAATAACTAACATTATTCTAATACAACGATAATTGGGAGCATATGTTTCGCAATGTATTTGCCTTTTATTAGCGATAAATATACTTCGCTTTCAGAACATAGCTCTATAAGCCCGAGTCGACGTGAAAAGAACATATACTCATAGTCGTAACTTTTCTGATTACCCGTTGACATACAATGCACTAGCTTTCCATATTAAAAATTTTAACACTAAATAGGCTATCTATATCACTATCAAGAACGATCTTTTAGCCATAAGCTGTCCTCTAACAAACTGAACGTTACCTTTTGGTACTATCCGGTCGTAAGGGATCAAAGAATTAGAAAAAAATCAATTTTTTTCCACGTTTGACGTTCAATATTTTAGCGTTCGTTTAGTTCCATATCCCCATAGAAAGTCACTCTTTAACTACCTATCAGTCTCTTATAACTTGCAGCTGAGACATGTCCCATCTTGACGGTGGGTGTGCACTTTAAAAAAAAAAGGAGTTTTACCAAACCAAAAAAGGATCTTCCCACCGATACACGGGACGATCCTTTTTTGGTTAAGTAAAATGAAGGTTCCGAAGAGAACCTTACAGGAAAAACTGAGAACAAAGGTTCCGCAGCAAAGGTTTAGTACGAAACTTTTTTTCTTCAAAAGACAGAAGGTTCCGTATCATAGGTACCGTACGGAACCAGGGTGTGGGTGAGGGTGTTCGGAATGAGTGGTACGAAACGTAGTTCACCCCTTTCGAACGTCCACACACCTTCGCCCACCCTTTCATCGTGACACGAACGTGGAAGTAGGTTCTAGCCAGTTCAGTAGATCCATTCCGATCAACTCTAAACAAGAAAGACGACAGAATATGGTATATTAAATATTATCACTTACCTAGTTGAATACCAGGCTATCGAGAATTTTCCGTCGATAGATTTCCATCGATATAGTGACGACTAGTGAGAAAAACTAGAAATAAATAGAAAATGAAAAATGCATGGATATTTATAGGGTCTCACCGGACGGTCTATTGAAAACTGGACGTCCGCCGAGATCAATGGACGTAAGTGACGACCAGTGAGAAAAACTAGAAATAAATAGAAAATGAAAAATGCATGGATATTTATAGGGTCTCATCGGACGGTCTATTGAAAACTGGACGTCGGCTGGTGTAAAGGGCTATGTCTTTGAATGAGTCTTCTCCTTTTCCTAACTGAACCAACGGCAGATATCAATGGTTTGGTAGAGGATTCGCCGAACGGGAACAATAATTATGAGATCATTAATTGTTTTGCGGAACTTATAAGTAACTACTCACCAGTACAAAAATATATTTGTGTATACGAGTAAATTATGGGAAACCTTGAGCCGCTATATGAAAGTAGGGATAGTTTGGTACAAATACTGCCAAGCTTTCATTCATTCGACGGAGTAGATAATGATTTCCGAAAGGTTATACTGAACTAATCAGAGGCATACAGAACTCGTCATAGTTTTGTGTATATTTGTCAAACCTCTGACTAATATACAAAGCCAGCAGCAGTTCGGCAGGAATTCTGCCGAATCTTGCGCGAGAAAAAATAGACCGATCTTAGTTTCGTCTAAATTTCATCAAATCATGAATAATTACACGGAATCGCTGATGATTTCGAAGAACTTCTGCCGAACAGTGACTCGTTCTACGAGTTTTTTGATAGTCTTGAATAAATCCTACTGAACTTGCGATTACTGTTCGAAGCTTTTGATATTTCCGCAGAAGTTTCTCTGAGCTATTGATAGTTTTGCAAAGCTGTTAACAAATCATGAGTGAGCTCACGAGAACCTTGGGCGATTTTGCTAGAAATCTGGACAACCTTAAGCCAAAGTACGACATTAATGATGGTTCTGCAGAGGTTATGCACAACGTCTTTGTAGTACATGAAAGTATGTACCGTTCTGTGTAACGAAAACGAAACCTTTATACGAGCTGCTGAATTCTAGATAGTTTTATGCTAAAGGTACGGAACCGTTTCGGA
>CAJNOJ010000433.1:51631-66629 GCA_905250025.1 Adineta ricciae
GAAAAGAGTTGACATAACGGACGGGCGTGCCTAGGCTGTACGTTTGTATGAAGTGGGGCGGGGGGGGGGGCACGAGGCCCTCCCCTCCTTCCAGGGCACCCCTGAGGAAATATGTTATACAACGTACAGATCAAGAATTAAAAATGCTTTATACTGATAAATAGATGTTTTCTGAGTACAATAATGAAAAACGTGATATTTACGCTCGATGGCACACATTCGTAAGATAAAATGATGTAGAAAGTTCATTTTCTTTTCTCAGTTATTTCAATCTATGGAATCTGCCGAGCTAACAGCGGAAAAAACAGCTCTAGATATGATCCTTTGGGAATTTATTTACTTGTTATCTATTTATATGAAGAATATAAACTATTTTTTTGTTCTGAATATTACAGAATTGAGATCGATTTTCGAGAAAAAAAACAAGTTTATCAGTACATTCGATAAGTTTTCTTTTCCGTTACAAATTCATTCAATCTACGACGAAACCACTCGAGATGCCAAAAAATTTTTCAATCTTTTATATAATGATTAGACAGAGTATATTAAGAAGTGATATGTTCCAAAGTGGTTCATGCGCAAGTTAAGATTGTACTGAGACATCGACTTTTTTTACAAATATTACTGTATACAGAAAACACGATGTTCTGGGAATGTTTGGATCAGACATTCTGGGACTTTGTAAATATGAGCAAATTTTAAAATTATATTGGGGAAGAATTACGAATCCAGTTCATTCTTTAAAGTGATAATTTGACATTTAACTCATTTGTAAATAATATAATGATATTCTTTTTTTTATCATTACGAAAGATTAATTAGATGATAACAAGTTGAAGAAATGTTCCTAAATAGAAAATGTTTATAAAAGTATTATTAACATCATTAAATAAAATCTATTTTTAATGATATTTATTTTCAAGTGGTTTCTTATTATAAAGATCTGAAAAAATCTTATGTTCGTTTCGGAATCTAATATAAAGGTAAAAAGCATTTCTTAATGTTCTTTATATAGTTTCTCAAATTAGTTCTTAAATATTTCATTGGAATAAACAAGTTGACAAAAGAAAAACTAAAAGATTGACGTCATTCGTATTTCGAAATGACATTCCTTTAATGAATAGATGTATTTAAGCATGATTAATTTCTTCTGAAATTTCTAAGTGGGAGAGGAAAATCGCATAATTTATCTTTTTTCTTAATAATTATAACAAAAAACACTACAACATCTTTGGTATTCAGCTTCTAAAGTTATTCTTCTTTTTTGGAAATTTTCAAATGAATTTCAATCTCTCTAAAATTCTCTTTTTAACAAAAACAACCGGAGTTAGAAGTTTACCTCCAATTCTTTCTAATCAATCAAAATATTTCATTTTATTGATCTTAGTAATTCCATCAATTCTTGCCTATCTTACAGCAATTGGTTTTATATTTCTCACTAAAACTTATCGTACAATGCCAAATAATTATAGTATAATAATAATATTATTTATCTCATTTATAACAACATCAATTGATCTCCCGATTCGAATAGATTCATATTCTAATCATCCAATTCTTAAACGAACAAAAGAATCTTGTTTATTTTGGTGGTACATTGCAACTTCTTGTTATTTAGCTATGTCTCTTTTAGTTGCATGGTCTTCACTTGAACGACATCTTTTAATATTTCATTCAAATATATTTAACAAAAAATTTAAGAAAATTTTCTTTTATTATATTCCACCGATATTAATTATTCTTTATATTTTCACATTTTATTTCTTTACAATAATTATTTATCCCTGTGAAAATATCTTTAATGAACAAACTAATGTTTGTCCATTTCCATGTTATTTCTTTGATATAACACTTGGTATGTGGGAATTGGGAGGTCATTCATTATTTCCTACAATATGTATTTTGTTGTTAAATTGCGCACTTGTATTTCGAGTTTATCGATCGAAGAGACGTTTAAAACAATCAACAAACTGGAGAAAATATCGGACAATGATATTTCAATTGATTTTAATTGCAATTATTTATCTTTGGGTTAATATTCCGTATTCCATTTGTGTTCTATTGCTTTATTTTACTTCGATATATGGTATAGATTCAATTATGTACTTCTTCGCAACGTGCATTTATTTAACGCCTTTATTATTTCCATTTGTTTGTTTATATTCATTACCAGAATTTCGATCAAAGATGAAAAAGATTCTCAAATGTCAAAGTAATATTCGAATTGCAAATCAAGCTTAATTGATTTATTGAATAAAAATTGAAAAAGCAAAAATCATTTGATTTTCTTTCGTTACTCAATATCGCGATCTTTAAAACGAAAACAAATACGTAGAAGAGAGTCGTTTTAGAAAAACTATTAGGTTGGCACATAAGTTCTGTATGTTTTCTTTCCGCTCATGCAATAAGCAACTTTATTTTTCAAAAACATGCTCCATCAATCATCAATATAGTCACCGTTTTACTCGGTAACTTCTACCCATCTGACCAGTAACACCTCAATCCCACAGCTATAGAAGCTAGTGCATTTTGATTCGAAAAACACAGTGAGATCCGAGTCGAACTCATCGTAATGTTCATAATGCTTGTCGGTTAGATGACTTCGACAAGATTGAAATGAATGATAATCTGATGGAACAAGATTTGGGGGCCAGGGTGGATACGGAGGGACTTCCCATCCAAGTCGTCCAATTCTTTGTTTAGTTAAGTTTCCCACATATGGCTGAGCATTGTTATTAAGTGGGATGACGTCTCTTCGATTTGCCAGATCCGGTCGCTTTTCGTATAAAACGTCTTGCAATCAACGTAGCTATTGAGAATAGACTTCGGCGGTAATCGTCCAATTGGTGTGCATGAGCTCAAAACAAATGGCACCCTTCATATCCCGCCAAATACATAATACTATTTGTCATCGCTAGTAGCAATTCGCTCCAGAAATACTTCATGCTTCTGTCGAGAGGGTAATGTAATGATGTACCAATCAAGACACATTGTGCCAGATAATCTACCGACAATGCACGTGGGGCCGAGCTGCCGTGTTCATGGATCATACCCAGAGCATGAAGGTGGGACTCGACTGTCGTATGAGGACATTCGAGTTGTTTGGCGTGGATTCTCATGCAGCAGCGACTGCAGCGCTTCCTCGTCAAATTCTACGAGCCGTCCAGATTGATGTTTATCTACTAAACTGCCATCTTCGGATCAAAACTGGGAAAACCAAGTTACAACAAGTAGAACTGTCAACGGTTTTCCCACCATACGTAGCATTAATATTCCGTCCTGCGTCAGCTGCTGTTGAACCTCGATTGAATTCATACAGTATACAGTGACGAACATGTGTTTTGTGTTCGTCCATTTAGCCCGGCAACGATAACGTTATATAAGGTCAATATCGGTGTGTTTTTGAACTCGACAGAACAGAAACAGATATTCCGCAGAGAAACCTAAGAAAATGGAAGGACAAGCGAATTACACGTATGGCTCCAACAGAAGACAAATAGTCATACTCATGTGTGCGTCCGCTAAGAAAAGGTCTAGTTTTATCGAACTGGAAGTGATTAAAAAGTGTTCTTCTTTAAGTAGCATCTCTCTCTCTCTCTCTCGATTCATTCTTCACCATGAGAAAAAAAATTCAAAAATATTTCCGGAGCAACATCGAAAACATGCGGAACTTATGTGCCAGTCGAATATCATGAAACATGTTTGTACAGATAAGTTAGCAAAGAGGACTTCTTTTGCAGAATAAGAATCGAATAATCAAACTTAATGTAAAGATTCAGCGTAAAATCTTATAAATAAAATAATCCGAAACTATTGACATCTTATCATACAAAATCTTGCCATCAATAATTCATCCTAATGTTCTTTCTTTGTTAATCTGATGAAAAAGCAACAGTTATAATTCAAACTAATATGGAATACGCAATTCGAACCGAAAAACTTTCTCTCTTCATTCAGTTCACTCAGAATCCACCCGATTCAATTTTGACACCAAACTGGCAAAAAATCGAGAAAATCACACCTCTATATCATGTTTTATTTACACTAAGATAGTGGCAACTGATTTTGCGCATAGTATGTATAAGAGTTAAAATTGCGAAGATGTGTAATGTGACCAAAATCTTCGTATTACCTTGAAATCCATTTTCAAGTTTAATTGCCAAGGAAATTTTACGTCGTTGAACAGAAAAAAGTGTAAATATTAGGATAAACTTTTAGTATGATAAACCAATGAAAGTCTACTTTCACCAGGACCGATACGGGAGTTCATCCTATCTGATCTTGTCTTGTCTCGTCCTTTGGACGTCGGATGAAATGTCGATCAGGCTCCAATGTTGTATGACTATGATTATTCCTTAGAATAGCAAAAGTTTTCCACATTTTTCATCGTTTACTTCGAATTCGAGTTCAACTTAACCTCGTATCATGAAAAAACTGTGTAGTCATTTGTCCACACTTGATTATTTCAATCAATCAACTGTTCGTATTGTTAAATACTTAGGAAAATCACCATCATGTTGTTTATATAATCAATTGAAAGAAACTTTGAAAAGTGGTGATGGTGCATCGATTATCTCTTTACGAGAACAGAATATACAATATGCCTGTACAATTTCAACGAACATGATCGAGAAAGATTGAAATTTCGACTAGAACGTATAAAAACCACAAATATCAATGGTCGTCAAGCTTGACATGCTAATAAAATGTGTACAGTTGAAGTGAAAGCTTGTCAGCTTAATGATGTAGCTCCAATAGCAATCGAACAAAACTAATCCAAAATGTGTTCATAAAATGAAGAAAATAGCTCTTGTCGGCGATTCAACTGGTGCTTTGGAATTGACTCTATGGGAAGATCAATTCGATCAAAGTGCGTTAGGAAATTCGTACCATATTCGTTTGCTGAAAATGCCTACTTTTAACGACCAAATTTCATTGAACATGATATCGAACACGCCGCACGTATTTTATCATAGTACTTGAAATTAACTCAACAATTTTCTATCCTTTCGAGGTTTATAAAAATCAATAGCAATGTGAACTCATGCAAAACAGGCGAAGATCAAATTGTCTTCGTCGAACCAGTTGACAATCAGCACAACTGTCAAGGTTGTGGCGGAATAAATCTTACCGAAAACCAAACAACAATATCGTGCAATGATTGTCGATCTAGATTACTAAAAACAGAACAGTGGCGAAGATGTTCACAAGAGAATCAAAATCGTCACATATACCAATGAAGAATACAATCTGAAACCGAGTAGATCAGTGATACTGGCATTCTTAAGTGATAGCAGTCTCTTAAACGTCAATGACAAAGAATCGATCAATCTCGAAGAAAATTTACATATTATCATACGATTGAATACCGGATTGATTACGATTACCATACTGGCTTTATCAACAAATTGCAAATGTTAAATCAAATTGAACCATAAGAACAAATTATTAGTTTTCTTGTTTTTTTATCTAACCATTTTCATTTATGTATATATTTGTTTAGATCAATTATCTACATGACAAATCGGTTGATTCTGATCATATAATTTGCACGCAAGCACTGAATGCTCAGCTCATTTTTTAAAATTTTAGTGTACGCATATTCACTAAAAAGAATTCTCTTTTATTCTAATAAACTCGCTGATCATGTTCATACATCGTTTCGAATCAATATTAGTGTAACTCGGAATAACAAAACAATCGGCTATAACTTTCTACACGAATAAGTCGCGTCGAAAAAAAAAACTATCCTATTTAGGAACTGTGATCTTTGGGTGCAGAGTCATATGCTACATGCAGTATTACGTCGATTATTCAAAATAATCCACAAAGCTTCTAGTTAAAACAACATATTTTACGCTTGAAAAACTGAGAAAAAGTATAAGAAACGTGAGTTTCACATTTTAGCCCCAAAGGGAGCGCTGGCTAGCTTTTTCTATCATTTTTTCTATGTGTAAAAAATGCAGTACATGTGCCGAAAAAACGTTACAAATCTCGGGGTTTTTAGCAGTTAGGACCTAATTCTTTTTTATCAAAAGTGTTTTCTAGAGCACACCGCCTTTCTCAAGCGAAAAAATTCGAACAAAAAAACTTACCAAAAAATGGATGGATCCTCATGGATTCACCTAAAGCCATCTGATGACACGCCTTGTATTCTCCCTCACCCTCGCCCGTATTCAACAGATACAGAAATATTCAACACAAATTAGTTGAAATATTGCAGATCGAGCAGTTATGAAAATGAACATATCGAAACTAGCCGTTACAATATGGGACTGACTGTAGCGGTACTTCCCCTTTCAACCACTGTATTAGATAGAGCTTTGATCTGACTAACTGACAAAATCTAGTTCTTATAGTTTCATACGAAATGATCAATCCATAAGTGGTGGGATTGTTTAGGTAATAAAGCACATTATTTTAGTTCGTATTCTTTATTTGAAATAATCGTAAGATAGAACATGGAAAGTTTCTTGTTTAACAGTTAAATTGTTCCGGCTTTATTCTTCCGGATTGCATTGCTTTGTTGAGAAAATCTTTAATTGCCCATTCCATCGCTCCATTTCGACTTTTCTTGGTATCCTGACCAACAATTTCCGATGCGATAGAAGGACATTGAAAGCGACCATCCCACTTCCATTGCCATTTAGATATTCGTCCTTTCAAATTCCCATGACATTGTATACCACAAATATTCACTGGCGTATCCTCACTCCAATGATGCAATTTCCAAAGACTAAAAGCTAATTGGCCAGCACATGTCCATTAATTCTGCGTAGCAATGGCATTGGCACAAGTTGCCGTTGGAAAATCAATTTGATGTGCAAAAATAGAATTCTTCAATTGAAGAATGAAAACAAATAAACCAATGAGAAAGAATCGTGACAATTTCATTGAGACGGAGGAGCAGATGGTCGACCTGGATAAGTGTTGATGATTTAATTTCTAAAAGGAGTGGACACTGTTTATATACTATGGAGAACACAAGAAAAAGGGGAAGTGATTACTTCCATGTTACTATCAAACTGTTCGACAACAACATAGAACGAATGCGTATATTGACCTTTCATCATGAGGAAAAAATCCATCAGATGTAACCTTTCTCTGGATGAAATTCAAGCTTATTGTTTTTTTCCAAGATGAGATAATGAGCAGAGGAACAGTAATCTGACACGTACCTATTCCATATCTACGGGGAAGTAGTAGAAACAAAACGCCGGAGATTAAACAGCTCGATTATATAGAGAGTAAAAACCATGTCCCTAAAGTAAGTTTGAGAATGGAGAACGGTGTATGTATGTTTGTCGCTCGTGTTTTGATTGGAAATACAACCCAAGGAGACCGTTCATTGAAAAGTACACCGACTGAATTCGATTCGACGACTGCTGAGAAACACATTTTCGTCACGTACCATGATACACAAGTCTGTGCAGAGTATCTAATTACTAATAAATAAAATCGATCCTCATTGAATAGTTTTTTAGTGTGTAATAAACTCGAGTTTAGTTTACAATGTTTGTGTTTTTTCAGCTTCTTCACACGTGGGATATATTTCACCTCGTTCTCTTTCTTAAGGCATGCTCTTTCTATGCGTTATGTTTCTTGATCCTCTGATCTTCTACAAACCTATATAAATTCGTTGTTTGTAACTAATAATAAAACAATCTTGTGTGCATGTACGCTGTCGATATAAATCTCTCTTCCTCACACTATCTTGGCATGTCGATGTTCAATAGCCACGCTTGTTTGTAAGTACGTGTCCATGTAAACTTCCGACATCGGACATTATATAGGAGACAGCTGTGACGATAAGGAGAACAGAAGAAAATCTTTCTATTCTGTGTCAAGACAGATATATACAGAAGAAAAATTTTAAAAACTAATGATTATTAATAAAAAATTACATGAAGAAGGAGGTGTCTTCTATTATTTCTTGCAATACTCTCATGACTTCTGTGCAATCATTTTTTCTCTTCAACCGATCTGCATCAGTGATTGAACCCTATTATGTGGATATAAACATCATCCATTTGAGAACGTCTAAAAACCGAGTTATCAACATCAAATTACAAAAATAAATTCCTTCTTTTTCAACTGTTTCGTTTGATTGTCTCTGGAAGAAAACAAAATACGAGATGAGCAGTATGAAATTAATGCCGCGTTTGTTGGTTCTCTGTGTATTTTTGGCAGTAAGTTGCAAGACTGCATCCATGAAAGACGATATCGCCTATCGAGCGCGTCTTTTCACAAGCCAGCATCATATTTTCAAGTGAGAGAATAAAATTGAGTGAAGTGTTGTTTCACGATCTGGTTTAGGTTCGTGTTAATCAAAATTTGTTACCAGTGCTTTTACGCTTCTCACAGATCAGATACGTTCTCTTCTTTGATTTACACGTTAGCTAATTAAAGGCTGATAACTTTCATAGAAGTTATCTTGATATCTTTCTAAAGACCAAAAGGATTATGCTCTTGCGTTCATTCATGCCAGTCGTTAATGAGTGTACTGCGTAGGGAACTTTCAAATATTTTATTCGGTAACCAGTCTCTGGCCAGCAAGGTTTAAAACGATAACTTTCATATAGCCGTCAAATGTAGCAAAATAGATGGGATAAAAAATTATATACTGGCAGGTATGTCAAGGCCCATTAGAATTTTTTAAGTCATATTGAAAATAGTCTCGTCGTTCCCACCAATACGAAATCCACGATGATTGTGGTGGCGAAATAAAAATAAGAAAAAATCTTCTTTTTTTCATACAACTGCTGATATCAGCGGATTTTAGTGAATCTTTACCAGATTATTTCTGAGCATTTAAACATTAAATTACTATGAGATATTACCGATTCAACTCATTTGAGCTTTCGTTGTTGGATATGTGTTCATAATGTAGTTACAAGAACCTAACATCTTGCTCCTGTGAGGAGATATAATTTTACAATAAATGTTTTGAGCGTAATACTGTGTGTCGTTATTTTCGTCTTAATATAATTTAGATGCCCTTATCTTCTTTAAAATATTAGTAATGCTAACAAACCGTAAACATTTTGAATATCGTATGATTTAATCATCAAAAAGAATACCCATCAATTTCATACTGATCACCACAAAATTATTTTATTTCTAGCCGCTCATCGTTTGTAATCGATTTATATTTAACTAGAGGGAGTACCCGCTACAAATGAGAAATATCTATGTCGAACATCTCACATGTTGAAAAGCTATAACAGACAGAAAATCAGTATAATTCAAATTTCTACGCTTCCAGTCGTTACTTTTCCGCCGTGCATCGCATAAAATGGCAGTTTCGGCTATAGCTTTTTATGCAAAAGAGTTACCGAAGCTAATTTCTGCCTCAGAAATTATGAGAATTTCCTCTTTCTCTGATATTCATTTTCCACTCCAGCTAGTCATTCATCGACCTCTTTCTCACTCTCACGTCATTTCATACATTATATCCTTCGAATTCACCCACCCTGAACATTTATCTTAATCTTTTGAGATTCTGTAACACTATGAGTGAGTTTCGCAGGTCGCTGGTAGCATGCACAGGACTCCCAAGTAGACGTAGAACATGTGGATTGTTGTCTGTGAGCGCTCAGCCGGCCTTCGCTATTAATTTTCTCAATTGTGGAAATCTCGCAATCCTATTGGTCAGTTTCACGCCGACAGCTACTACAGGGACTGAATGCATAGCGAACAAGCAAACAAGCAGACAAACTTTCTTCTTTATATATAGAGATATTGTTTTTGATAAGCTGTTCAAATTCCAAATGTTGCTTTAGTCGAAATCGTCTTATCTCCGTATTATTTTTTTGTATGGTTAGTTTAATTTAATGACTGTTCTTGTTATAGATAAGATGCCATTTTTCATGTTTTTATGATAGTTATATTTATAATTGGTGTTCAGAAAATGACTATTTTCCCCATGCCGGAGACAGTTTGCATTTCAACATGTTATCGTTACAATTAATATAGAACAAAATGTTTTAGTGTGCGCCTTTCCTCTCTATCCGTTTCTTTCACAAGGACAGAAAAAAACTTTAAATAGGAAATTCAGAGTTGGAACTCGAATAGCACACAGATGCCTCTACACTGAAGCGAAGGACCTACAGACAGTAACGAAAGAGGAAAGTTTAGAATTCCACGTGAAAAAGTATATCAGGAGGCAAATAACGAACGCGAATAAAATCGACCTTAGTCTCTGTCCTTCTTCGAGAATATATTCCAACGGAATTGGATGAAGAAAAACGAGAATGACGGAATCGGACAATTTTTTCAGAACGAGGAGAGCAAAGAAGCAACTGAAAAGACACGAGGTGCTGCTGCTAAAATAGATAGAATCCATAGAGTAAAAATGAGCCCAAAGAACCAAAACTAGAAAAAGGAAAGGAAAGAAGACATAGATCCCGAAAAAGAAACGAAGTGGACCATGGGCTTCTTACCTCTCTCTCTCTTTCCATTTTGTACACAATAAGCCTGTCGGTTTTTGTGTATTTTATTCCTTTTCTTCCTAATCTGCTCTATTACTCTCCTTAATTTGTGAGATTTTCCGAGTGTTACAATATAATATAGCTAAAACACACGATATAGAACAAAATATTGAAAAAATCTTTTTGATATTTCCATAGTGACACTTTCATTTTAACAAGATAAAAAGAATTCGCCTACATTTTTGTTTCATTAAATAATCACGTATGAATAAATCTTTTTTCCATTTAGAATTAAAACTCTAATGAGAAAAAAAAGAAGTTGAAACACAATAATAATTCTAATTCAATAAATGGTAATGGAATCTGTTCGCTTTTGGATTCTTCTTATATTTGAAATTCCTTCATTAATCTGTTGTCTTCTCTTACTTTATTATTTATGTTTTGAGAAAAGCTTCCGAACAAATTTAAATCATCACGTTTTTCTTCTGATTTTAATCAATGTTCTTCTTATCGAACTTATTGATGTTCCAAATTATTTAACATTTCTCCGTTTAAATTTTGTTTGGCCTCAACTATCAATCAATTGTTATCTTTGGTGGTTTATCACTTATGGAAATTATAGTAGCATCGGCATACTTATGAGTTGGGCATCAGTCGAAAAACATATATTTATCTTTCATTCTCAATTGTTAAATACAAAAAAGAAACGTATTTTGTATCATTATCTACCACTTTTAATGATTTTGTTCTATGCTTCTATCTTCTATATTATTTGTATTTTCTTTGCATCTTGCGAACCAGTCTTTGATTATAATTCAAGTTGGTGTTATACACCATGTTATACTCGAATAGAAAATCTTAGTCGATATGATATATTAATGAATACAATTTTACCAATTTTTATTATTAGTAGTAGTAATGTTTTCTTATTTATTCGTGTTATTAAACAAAGACAAAGTTTGCATCAAGAGATACAATGGTATAAATATAAACGAATGATTATACAAATAAGTTTATGTTCATTTTTATTTCTTACATTTCAAATACCTACAATGTGTTATAATTTTGCACAGACATTTGGTTTAAAATATGAAATATCTAATGAAATTGTAACATCTTTATATTTTTCAGCATATTTTATGGTTCTTTTTATGCCATTTCTATGTCTCATTTCATCAAAAGACATTTGGTTGAAATTTAAATCGCAGTATATTCGAAATATAATTAATCCACAAATAATTATCCGATAATTTGAAATGTTTTTCCAATTGTAACCTAACGGAACATATCAATTGAGGATATTGATCAATAAATATTTGTTCGGAGTTTAATTTTAAAAAATAAAATTCTTTCTCGTAATATTTGATTGGTTTTATGCAATGAAACTTATTTATTTATATATAGTTATTTGATGTGAGTTTGCTCTCTTTCCTTTAGCTTCTCCAAGATTTTTACTTCTAGAGAAGTTATTCAATTATTACGTTGTCTTTTATCTCTTTTGATCTTTTCATTTCTGATGAAAATGCTTCATTTATCGTCAATATTAATATCGATGAATTCGACTTCAATTATCTTCTGTTTATATAACTACGAAAAACAATTGAATGTGTTTAGAGAGAGTGTATTGAATTCATGTTTCCGCTCTCAATTGCATACAGATTATGAGCCTTTATTGAGCGAAGAACAAGCTATTGAATGATTTATCTTAATAGAAGAAGGAAGATCGAGTATTCTTATGTAGAACAAGAAATATAAGAAATGAAATTATTCTTTCAATTGTTTTTGTACAAATAAGCAACTAGAAATTTTTCTATTCCCTTTTCTCAAAGAAACGGTTATAGGCTCTTTAAAGAAGCTGTTAAAATCGTTAAAGTTTGTTTGCTCAAGTCTATCAAGTAAAAGCAGCTTAGAAATTAATGAAAACCTCTCTCGAATCATTAGACAATGATTGGTCATAGGTAATTAACCCTTTGAGGACGGAATTATTTTTTTGTAAAGAAACATACGAAAATAAAACTTGATATCAATTTATTCTTTTCTTTCTTCAAGTTTATTAATATGATTGTAATGTATGATATTCTCGAAAACAATATGCGATACATAAACCTACATTACAGTCTGAACATTCATATTTGGTACGAGAACACTTTTTGGGTCGTTTGTTAGTCGTACTGCAGATAATGCATCTTCGCGATCTTCCACCAGTTAGCGATGGAAAATGGCGAGCTGTGAGTCGCAATGGTTTGTCAGCAGATGGTCGATCTCTTCTTGTATTTCGTTGAGTACCATATTTTTCGAAGATCTGTCGAATTACTTGTAGACGAAAATCAGTGAACTCAATAGTTACGCTTTTATGGTCAGATGTAAAACAAAAAAAAGAGGAATAAGCATGACTGATCACGAAAATTACATAAGGTATATATCATTATAATAAGTATGCTATGATACATACATAGCTGTTTTTGATCATCAATGGTTAGCGTTTTTCTATTCAAAAACAATCAGTGGTTACTATAGTGACCTCCCGTCCTGAAAGGGTTAATGGAATCTTTCGACAGCTAGTATACCATAAAGAATCGGTATAAACAGACACTTTATCTGAAATGCTCCCAAACAATACAAAATATATTCGTCGACCAATATATGCTTTGATCGAGATGACCAAATCGAAGATTGAATGCAAACTTCAAGATCTTGGACCAAAATTTATTTCAATCCCACTAGTGAAATAAACATTTCGTGTCGATATTCCCAATATTCTTCCGAAAGAAAAGAAACCAAAATCAAATCAAAAGACAGTTCTATCAATCAAACGGTCTGCACTACCACTTTTACCTGCTTATTGCATGACAACACATAAAAGTTAAGGTCAAACTTTGAATAAAGTGGTTGTTGACTTAAAGTTGCCAAATGAAATTGACAACATCGCAGCAGTATACGTCCCATTATCTCGTGTAAAACGTTTAGTCGATCTAGCAATATTGCGACCATTTGACTACAAAGTTTTACTTATGAAACCAAATAAGTCTCAAATCGCCGAAATAGAACGACTTGATCAACTATATACAAACACGCAAAGTCGTTTCTCAGAATGGTTTGAATAAATTTTCTTTATTACAGCATAATTCCCACTATTGCTGCGTAATTTTACTGTACATAATTCGTTTTCGTATCGGCTCTCTTGTAGTTTATATATTCGTGAATGTGTTCGAAACGGGTGTTCTTTGAACTAGATTTCCTTTTCTCTGTTGGCTATGCTATGCACACGATGCTAGATACGTAGCAATGATTTTTTTACTGTTATGTAGTTATTTGTGAAAGTTTTGTAAATAAACCTTCTCAGCTGTAGCTTAAATCAGTGTATTCTTTGAAATTTTTATGGCAGTAACTTCGACATAGAATGATAAGTCACAGACAAAAACAATGCATTCAAATTATTTTTAACGATCTCATCAACAGAGAGCGCAATTTAATATGATTTTTCAGTCGAGGATCAAGCGAGTCTGCCTCAACGAGCGGTACTTGTTATTAGTATATTTGATTTTGAATGTCATAATTATCTAGTTTCAACTGATACAATTCAGAACAAAAATGAGACAGCTAGGTAGCTAATATCATGGCATGTGTGTTAGTATAACGTAAGTATAGAGCTAACTTTTTCATTTTGTCCTGCCTGCTGCTCTGATCAGCTCGTCCGGTGGAACGGATAAGACAGAGTTAAAACTGAAAACATTTGTTATCTGTAGGACAAGGCGTATATCCTATTGTATGCTCAACTCTAATGTAAATCTCAACGAAGGTCTAAAGTAAAAAAAGGATGCACATCCATGCTCGCATTCAAAACACATTCTACGTTTATTGTCTATTTAGACGCTTTTTTTTGTTGTTCAAATACTACCTGTTATTAATTAAGATGACTTAAAGTTGAAACGGGTTTTAGTGAGCAACTGTCTGTTTCCTTTTCGTACCATATAAACTACAAAATATTAACGTTATATGGAGAGTTTCAGCTCGATATATATAGTAGAAATTGTGTAATCCACATATATTTGTGCATGTAATCAAATACTAGATTTTTACTTTTGTAATTGAAAGTTTCTGCTTTCGATACATAATAGAGTACATCAACACATGCATTGACCTGAATTCATGAAAATTGAGCAAAATGCTACAATCAATGTTTGTATGAAACGTGTGTTTATACGTTTCTTAGTTTTTAATAAAAAAATTATATTCGCAACTTTAAGAAAAAGAGAGAATAAACTTTGCTGAATTGCATTGAACGGTGTGTAAATAAAAGGTTCTTCAGCTGATAGTATATGTGATTCGGTCATGACACGTTCATCGCATGTGTCAAAAAGTAAACTGATTAAAGATCGAAATCACTTGTATGAGTATACGTATGATCATACTCAACACACATATCGAATTTTTCTTTCACAACTGACAGTTTCACTTTGAAGATCTGATTTTATTGAACTAAGCAATGATTAAACTGTGACGATTTCTGCATCTACATAGAATCTATATAAGAATATATGCTTGAAAATATATGTATGTTTATTATT